>CAUYON010126479.1:0-33140 GCA_963573935.1 Arctocebus calabarensis | reverse complement strand
TTTTACAAAACAAGAAATTCCAGAAATCTTATAAACAAAAAAGAAATATTTCAATATCCTTCTACTTGATCTAGCTTGCTTTTCTTAAACTTTCCTTTCACTTGACACATTTTCCATGTAAAGCTTATTAACACTGAATGCAATTGGCATTCTGAGGAACACTTGAAGCAATGATGCTATGGGTGGAACACATCTTATTCTTTGTGAAACTTTTAGAGTTGGATCCTTGAACATCATGGTGCTAGTACACTGTAGAATTTTTTAAATGAACCTCAGTTTGATGTTACATCATTTACTATGATATCATTACACTATAAAAAATAAGAAAACATTAGATTTACAATCATTTCTCTGAACTTGCTGAGTTTCCCAAATCCCACAAATCCTATTTACTGAGGATCTTAACTCTGGCCCCTTCTCATTTAGACTCCACACTCTGAACATATAATTAGGATCCCGCCCTCCTCGTCCTACACTTTTGACATTTGTCCTCTTATTACGTCCCCACCCTCCACGAGTTTCCATAAAGAATCTATTCTAATATGAGTGTTATACTGCTATACAACATATATAACATACTCTGCATTTTGTCTTCGTTCACAAGAAATAAATTTCCCACTGCTGTGGCATCTCTGCTAGCTATGAAAACGTAATTTTCACAGCATATGTGAGGAGCATGTAAGATTCCTGACTCACACCACTTCTTTACCTTCACACCTTCTTCCTGTCTTTCTCCTGTATAACTTTGGTCAAGGAGGGTTCAGCCTTGAAGGAGAGTGAGCAGGCTGGCCAGTGTTCTTTCTAAACTACACCCTTCTCTGTGTATGAATGAAACCAGGCAATATTGCTCAGTTTTTCACTTCGATGCATTGGTCACATGCTGTGAGCCATTTCTTTCTCTAAGCTATACCTAAGTTCAGGGTTCTAAACACACATTCAATACCAGAATCTAAGAGAAACCATAAACAATAGACTGTCTGAACCATGACTTGTGAATCTCTGAAATGTAACTATGCAAGTCCAAAATGCAGGCCATAGAACACCTTTACTGTAATTTTATAAAAGTTAAATTCCAGAAGTAATAAAATATATAGGGAAAATAGAAAAGTCACCAGAAAGATTAAGCAACAAACTGAATAGTATTTGACAACAATAGAAATCGTGGAATGGAGGAAATCAAGGTGGTGCCCAATAAATGAAATATACGTCAGCCCCACAGGATGACACTTGAGCTGGCACTGCTTTTTGGGGAGGAAAGAATGTGTCACATTGTGAACATTGTGCTTATTGAATTTTAAACTCCATAAATTTCATAAAAGGTGGCTCTTCCCTCCTTATCTGGATAGAGACAGAAATGGTTTATATTATAAATGCATTCAAGCGCATTTCCAAAGAGAGAAAATGCTGGGCAGTGGCAATTTTCTTCTTTTATACAGTGTTACTTTGCTTATTGTGAACTTTCAAAAATCTTTATACACTGTAATTTGTGAATTCTGTCCACAAAAGGGAAAATATTTGCTTTGAATAGAAATTCCATTAACCATAATTTGTGCTCGCTCTATCTTTCCAAATTCATCTGCTTGTATTTCATGCTTGCCACCCTATGTTCCAAATACGTCAGCGTCTGATCTGTTTTGTAAACCTGTCTTGTCTTTTCCACAATGCTAATCTCATTTCTAGCACAGTTCATGGCACAAGCAAAGTACTTTGCTGCATACCTCAAGTCTATCTTCTTAGTTCAAATCTTCCCCATCCTTGAGGGCTAGACTTAAATGCCTTTTGTCCTTGACTGTGACCTGTCCCTTGGGACGTTATTCTTTCTGCCATACCCCACAGCTTATGTCTTGATTATAGCAAGCATTTAATTTCCATTTGTGTTGAGGGAGCCTTCACTCAGATCTGGGAACTACTCATGAATTTATGAGTAAGCCATACGAGTTTGAAGTCCAGTGGGGTTTGGTTTAGGTAGTAATTTAATCTCTAGTGTTAGGCCTTGTATAATCATAATCCTGTATTTCATTATCTGTGTATCAGAGTTATAACTTATGTTCTCTTTCATCTTACACATTCTGCCTTCCTTTTTCGCTCATCAATATGTTGGAGGCATTGTGCATTTTTCTATTCATTTGATCTTTTCATGTTGGACATAGAGAAAAAAACTTTAATTTACATCCTTGAGGCCCAACAGAATAAGTGCTTTTCTATTTGGAAATGTTGCCCACAGACAGAAAACAGAACATAATGAGAACTCACGAGAAAAATGACATTGTAACAACCAGATTAGAGCAAGTCTCCCCTTGTCAGAGCTGTGTGAGCAAGCGGTATTGTGCTAAGAGTCAGATGTCCAGATTTGGATACAGACTGCCTGGGTCTGGATTCCAGCTCTCTTACTTGTGAACTGGGCAGAATCTTTCTGTGCCATTTTGCTTTATCCCACATGGAGTGAAATTCCACATGTGTCTTTTGTTGTAATGTTTCTGGATTAAGGTCGGCCTCTCAGGAGTGTCAGGCATAACGCCATCATTAAAAGGTCTCAGGAATCTGGGATCTTGACTAGTATGTGACCATTTAGGGCCTCAAGGGATCAAAGCTACAGACAGGGTCTGTGTGTTTGGTAGCATTGCTGCTGAAAACCTGTTGATCATGACCATGCTCTTACCGGTCTGTGTCCTACATCGGATTTTATGGTCCTGCAAGTGAGTGCGCCTCCGTTATTTCTCATCTTGTATCATGTACACTGCTCAGGATGCCAAGGACAGTGCTTTGCACTTAATAATAGTTCCACTGAAAATAGTTGAATTAAAATAGAATAATATGGATGTGTTATTTTTGATGGCGTGTCCATTACGAAAGTTGCTATGTCCTACGAAGGAAGTGTGGAAGCTGATTTTTGTCACATAGCAAATTCGGGGCAGGCGGTCCAGAGTAGAGATGCTCTTCATTCTTTATGTTCCTACTCTTTCCTTCTTTATGTGGCCTTATCTCCTTCACAGTCCTCTTCTCAGTCTAGGATGGAGCCTCTCCCTCAGTCTGGCAGGAATCTAACAAGACGGAAAGGAAGACAGCCTTTCCTGGATTACCACGGGAAACCCGACTCTGCTTCCACTTCATCAGCCTAAACTACGACTTACATCCATTCTAGTTTCCAAAAAAGACCAAGTAATGTCGTTTTAACCTGGGCGCATCACCATCTTGAACAACTGGATTCTGTTGGTGAGGCAGATAGAGAATGTGGAAGTTGGTAGGCAAATGGCAAATAGAAAGGGAGACCTGAGCCAAAGAAGGCGTAAAGCAGACTGTTTTTGCTTTGAGTTCTGTGAAAGAAATAAAATTTTTCTCTACTTGAAGATCTGAGGTGATGTTTTGGAATCCTTACACTCTGCCGGAGAAAACTCTGTCCAGAGGGAAGTAAATCAACAGAACCTGCAGCAACCGGGCGGAGCCCAACCAGCTAGAAATGAGACTCCACTAACCAGGAAGGAAGAGAGAGGAACCGTAATGGTGGGTTAGTAACAGGAGGTCCGATCAGGGAGCCCCTGAAATTGTAGCATTATCCTGGATGTTTATTTAATTAATAAGGCAAAGAAAATGTCACGAATTGCCTAAACTTGGGGGGATAAGTGTAGCATTTGTAACAGTCAGTATAAGACTGGAAGGATGCATTCAGTTTTTTTAAGGAATTTGCATCTAGTTTTAGAGTTGTAGTAGAAGCCGGTACTTTTTGCCCTGAAGTAGTGAGTTTTTATACAGTTTTGATTTGAGGTAGTTATTAAATTCTTGCCATTCTGCTCACAACTCACCCTTGCATACTTCTTTGTGACCCTTTGTGTTCTACTAACCACAACGCCCCCTGGTCAGCTTGCTCTTTGTCTAGTAGGCTTCCCTGATAGGAACACCAAATGCAGATAGGTAGGTGGGGGGGGGGCACGCATTTGGTTACATAGTTTGTTTTGTACATTTCATGTCAAAGTTAGAAGTGTGCCCTTCACCCAGAATATGTGCTTTCATGCCCATTAGGTGTGAGTTAATTGGACCCTTCAAAACTTCTTTCCTGTTGGACTCATCTTCCTGTCCACATCATCCCAACCATCATCTCCTACTCTGGCTGCAGCTATTGAATTCTGTTATAGAATTTCTTTTTGACTTTATGTTTTTCTCCAAACTCCTCTTTCACTAGATCACCTAGGGACGCTAGCAGCAGCCAGGAAGCACCCCTCCTCGGAAACGGAGTCATAGACTGGCAGAGAGGCATCCTCGGAGCTCTTGAGTATTGGAGAGAGCTGCAGTGTGTTTGAGTCCCAGAGATCTGAGTCCCAGCTCAGTAAAGACTTTCCTTCCAAGCTTCTAAATTCTAGTAATCCCTCTCTGTTGTTTCACCAGTCCTAAAAGTGTTAGCAGCTTGCCCTATTCACTACTTTTTTTCTCACTTGGTTGCCCCAAGCTAGAGTGCTGTGGTGTCATCACCACTCACAATAACCTCAAACTCTTGACCACAAGTGATCCTCTTGCCTCAGCCTCCCAAGTAGCTGGGCCTGCAGGCACCCATCCCAATGCCTGGCTAGTTTTTCTATTTTTAGTGAAGGCAGGATCTCACTTTTGTTTAGGCTGGTCTTGAACACCTGATCTCAGGTGATCCACCCACCTCCACCTCCCAGAGTGGTAGGATTATGGCATTGGCCAGCATGTGTATCCATCTAGCCACTGTTTTAATATCACCTTAGAGTTCACTCTTTGTCCTGCAATACTTATTTAAACAATTCCCTCTATTGTTGTGATTTATTGTCATTCAAATAGCTGTTTTGGTGCCTATTTTTCTCACTGGATGCTTGTTTGGGATTACTTGCCATCCTCAATGAACAAGTAGAGACGTGAGAGAACGAACCCTAGCTGAAGGGAAAAGTGAAGCCTTACTTTTTCAACTTCTCAGGAAGGATGGAGTGTATGCTGACAAAAGAGGTGCCAGTCCCGAAGACTGAGCTCTCTGTCTCGTGTCTCTGAACAGAAAACCTTTCCCGGAAGGCTTTGCAGGAATAAGCAACATGGCTTTGTGTGTGTCCTGTCATATCACTCTGTTCCCAAGAAATAGTTGTTAGGTGCTCCCTATTAATAAGGATAGCTGGAGGCATATGTAGAGGAACGGACACCGTGCTTGCAAAGGACAGTTACTGGTTCTTATCACATTAAAAGGAAACGCTGAGAACAGGACAGTCTCCTGGCAAGCCTAGAGACGTTTCCTGACTTGGGAGCCATCCCCCAAGTAACTCAGTGTTCCGGAATGAGATAATGTTGGTCACTAACTAGTAAGCATGTGTTAAACGTTGATGCTTAGTAGTTCTTCATGAGGGTTGTGGGGAAAGAACACGTGAGAAGAGCATGTGGCAATCCTTACGCATGCAGTCCTCCTATGTAATTACCTGTTGTGTATATTATTACCTTAACTCTCCACACTTGCTGTGTATAAGCTTAATAAATAGCCACTGTGGAGGGGCACTGGACTACCTACACTTAAGTTTAGCCTGCCTCTTGCAAGCTTGTACTTCTCATCCGTGTCACTCCTGGTTCCTTCCTGCAGCGACCGAGACCAGGGCCGTAGGGGTCACGACAGGCATATAAACTTTTGTCCATTCAGGCAAAAATAGAAGCATAAAGTCTATCCCATTTGTATATTTCAAAGACAGCAATCGATTCTAAAATCAAACTACTGTCTTATGAGTTCATTGTACCACTAGACTAGAAGCTTTAATATAATAATTTAGGGAAAATCTCAGTGTCTGTAGAAAGCCTCATACCAAGTGAGGGTCACCAAGCCCCCAATTGAGATGGTTCCAATGATGCCCACCCTGACAGATGATTTTTGTTTTATTCTTTTACATTGCTAGAACCCAGTACGAATTTTCCATGTATTGAAAAGGGCATTTTTAAAGTTTAATATTATAATGAAATCGAATTTAATAACAGTAAAACATAGGCAATGAAGATAAAAGGAAAAGTTCTCAAAAGGAAAAATGTTAACTATCTCTTAGAAAAATTTTCCTCGGGTGCTTTATTGAATTAAAGCAGGTATGAGATTGATTTAGAAGAGATATAGTAGCCTTGTAAGAACTAAAAAAACAAATTTTTAATAAACTTGAAGCATAACCCAAAATCTTCCAGTTATAGGGAGGCTGTATACATTGATCTTTTCTTAAGAGGAAACTAAAATAATTCTCTTTCTGTTCACAAGGACAAGAAAAGCAGGTAAACAGTTTCCAGAAAATACAATAGAGAAGAATCGCAGGTGGCGAGATGAAGCTGGAGTCTAAATTTGCACAGTGAAATACTCAGATGAGGAGACAAGACCAGGTGCGTTCAGCATGGGATGGCTGCAGACACGCAGACAAGCAGAGAACAGGTGGAATGTGAAGGATAGACAGAAATCAAAGGCTCAGTCCAGACTCTGAACTGCCCCATCACCAGAGCAGAACCTAGCAGTGTTCCCTCGCCCCTGCGAGGCAGGAATTTGGGAGCTGGACTGCAGCTCAGTCTGAAAATCCACCTTCCCCAATCTGTATGTAGAGCACCCAGACTCCTCGGACAAAACTGGGCCTTCCCTGTCTGGAGAAAGTAAACAGTGCTGAGGAAAAGATTTTCCCGTTCAACCATTTGGTAGTTTCTTATAAACTGCGCTGCTCCTCTACAGAGTACCTGTAAGCCCACAAATTAAAACCTAGACATAATAGACGTCTTGGAAGAGATAGAAAAACAGAAAAACTGTTTTAGGGTGGCACCTGTGGCTCAATGGGTAGGGTGCTGGGCCCATATGCCAAGGATGGTGGGTTCGAACCTGACTCCAGCCAAACTGCAACAACAAAAAAAATAACTGGCCGTTGTGGTGGGCATCTATAGTCCCAGCTACTCAGGAGGCTGAGGCAAGAGAATCACCTAAGCCCAGCAGTTGGAGATTGCTGTGAGCTGTGATGCCACAGAACTCTACCGAGGGCGACATAATGAGACTCTGTCTCTAAAAATAAAATAAAATAAAATAAAAACTGCTCCATACTTAAAAAAAAAAAACAAATAAAAAAGAAGCAAAGGAGAAAAACATGCAAAGGAAAAAAGAAATATCTCCTGGATATTAAAAATACAATAATACAATTGCTAGAAAATCAATGGAAGAATTTAAAGATGAAAACAAAGCAATTATAATGTACGCCCAAAGAATAGCATTGGAGAAAATATGAGACAGAGGCAACAGATCCATATAATCTACCTGGAAAGTCCAAGGTCATTGTAGTGTGAGCTCTGGAAAAAGAGAATAGAAGAGAAAAGCAATATATCATGAAAATTCTGAGGGGAAACTATAAAGTATCTTCATTCTAGGATTCCATGATCAAAAAAACCCATCAGCCATTTATAAGTATGGAACAAAATCATATTAGTATAAAGTCACAAAAAGTTTAGTTTTCATGTATCTTTTTTCAAATGACCCTCCCCATTTATTTTCATGTATCTTTTTTCAAACGCTCCCCCCAAGAAAAAAGAAAGAAAGAAAAAATATCAAGTAAACTAGGAAATACAGAAAGAGAAATCAGGGTGTCTGAGAGAAAGGTAAGGAGAAGTGTCTGGAAGGCAGCTCAGGAACGGCCATCCCAGGGACCAGGTGGACAGAGAGGTCTGGGGAAAGTTTTCCAGGAAGGAAAAAGGGACAAATAAACAACTTGACAAGAGAAAGATTTTGGTTAAAAAAAAAAAGTCGGAGCATAATTGAATGAATCTAATGGAGCATAGGACAAAATAAAGGTTATTTATATGAGTGTTTATTAGCACTTGGCGTGTCTGTGAACCATACTTTTTAATCATCTTCATGCAAGCATTGGCTAATGATGTCTCTAAAAAGTCATCTACATGGTGTGTGAGATAATTAAGTCCTCATATTTTGTAATGGGGGATACTAATAATTTCTAAATTGGGAAAAATCAAGGAACGAATATACTTGTAAAAGAGGCAATAAATACCTAGAAAAAGGGCTAAGCAGTGGAGTGTGGTTTCACTGTTGAGCTGGACTCCTACTGCAGGGATGCAGGGGTCACGTCTGAGGGCTGCTGTTTTTCATTATGAGCCTCTCAGAACAACTTGATTGTATAAATGTGAAAATGTGTTATTCTGACAAGAATAGAAGTAGCAAAGGTTACAAAAGCAAACTAAAACAACATCCATTACTGTAAACACAGCACTACCACACCCAAATCATAACCACAAGACATGTCAGCTTTCTTTGGCTTTGGCTGCCATGTTGCATTAGATAAGTAAGTTAAGAAATGTCCCTGTTGGAAAAGATACCTTTGCAATTGTAATGTGCATATTTATTGGAAGACAACTGGTCTCCTGGGGAAAGCTCTACTTTCTGATCACCACCAGGAGAGATGTTTGGAAGGTTATCAGACTATCTATAGGATAGCAACAGTGTCTAAAGACTTCTCTATTGTAAAAATAATGGAAATTCAAGAGTTTAAAAGGAATAACTAAAAGTAGAGAAAATTTACCTTTGTTTTGGGAGATAATAGCTCCATGAGTAACATGTACCTAAAAACAGGTCTAGTAATATCCTTAAATATTCACATTATCCATTCCCCTCCCTCAAAACTTGGAGAAAAAAGGAAAATAAAAATTTATTTGTTTAGTAGTATTTTTCAATTTTTTTTGTTATTGACTTTGAAATTTTCCTAAAGGTAGAATGTTTTGCATAGCGTCAGTACACAAAATGAGGAAGAGGGTGGCTCTGCCAGACCTAGGTCCAAGTTTGGTAGCAGTTTAACCCAGTATTGCCCTGAATGATTTCCCTGCCTGATCCAAATAGCAAAATATAAAACTGGCTGTTACAAGGAATTACTCCCAACTCTTCACTTTCCATCTAGGAGTTTTTGAGACACACTCAGATTCTGTGAACAAAATGCTAACCTTTTTTTTTTTTCTTTCATCAGATTATACATATATGAAAGAGTATGAATCCAAGATATTGCAAGATTATTTTAAAGGTAATTTTTAATTATATCTTTGTAGGGAAGTGATATTTTAAAGAAAGTTTTATTAATTTGTGAAGCTATTTCATGAAGCATTACATTTCAGTTATAGTTTACCATTAGGCTGAACGCAGTTTCAGTCTATGTATTAGGAGTATGAAAAGCAGAAAGCTACCTCATAAAAGCAAGGTTTTCTCTCGACCCTTCCTTCTCCTCATCCCCTCTCTCTCTCTGTCCCTCTTGCTCTCTCTCTGTTTCTCTCTCTCTCTCTTTTTAAAGAGACAGAGTCTCACTTTGTTGCCCTTTGGTAGAGTACTGTGGTGTCACAGCTCACAGCAACTCTTGCCTCAGCAGGGACCACAGGCACCTGCCACAAGACCCGGCTATTTTTTTGTTGTAGTTTGGCTGGGGCTGGGTTTGAACCTGCCACCGTAAGTATATGGGGCCAGTGCCCTACCCACTGAGCCACAGGCACTGCCCATGCTCTCTCTTTCTTTTCTGCTCTTAAGTAGGTGGGACTATGAATCAAGCCAGTTCCCCTACCCTTATTTTTCTGCATGACTAGGTATCTTTGCACCTTGACTTTCGGTTGTCTATCTCTTAAGAGGGTGTAATGGTATTTTTGAAGCTATTCTCTTGCTCTCACAGGAAACAGGTTATCAAGGAGAGAAAGCGTCCTTTGGCTCAGTGGGTATTAGTCAGTCCCTAGTCAGTCCCCAAGGCCAGGGCTCTCTCTGCTTAGAATTCCCTTTCCTCCATCAGCATATCCAAAATATCTTATTTCTAGGCTCAGACCTATCCAATCTATCCAGTAAGCCATTTATTCCATGCCACATTATGATGAACCTGAGGAATTTTAATTGTATCTTGAAAGCCATGATTTTTGCACAGTGGCATGTGGGAAAGGGCAAGGTCTAAGATGATCTGTAGGATTCACTATAGATAGTTTAGTGGATTTAATGGATGGTCTCATCCAATGAGCTGGAAAGAATGTATTTTATGAAAAAGATGCTGGATTCTATTTTGAGTTTAATGGGGACATATAAATAGAAATGATGAGAGGTCAACTGATCATGCTAAGTTGAAGTACAACAGAACCACTTCCATACCGGAGTCTTTTCAGATGCGCTAGCAGGAGATCATCTTTCTTTCTTCTATAGTAGTTTATAAGTATTGGCCTTGCTGCACTTACTACATCTAATATATATTTAAATTATTTGTATGTGTTATGTCTCCTATATTAGTCTGCAAGCTTCCTGAGGCAGGATCCCTGACTGCTAAAAATTCTTATATATATAAGAGCTCTGAAAAAGATAGGCATTCAAAATCATGTACTAAAATGATAGGCCAGGCTTGGCCAGATTACTGAAGACATCTGGAGATTTTATGTGAATCACCCTCAGAGTTTACTCTCATGATTGTTAATATTTGGTTCATTTCATTTGTCATAAATAATTTGTTTTTTTAATGAGATTGATGCTTTACTTTGTAATTAGATTACTTGCCACCCGCATCATTGGTATAACCAATTGTCTGGTTAGCTGAACTCTTTCTTATATGTTTTTCTCCCTTTGTTTCTAAGGTGAATTAGAGAATCAGAGAGGAAAGACTCTTTATTCAGTCTAGCTATTCCTGTCATGACAAGTATGATGGTGAATTATAAATGCTAATTTAACTCAAGGGATACCCTGAGATCTGGTTAAATGTCATTTCTGGACATATCTGTGTGGATATTTCTGGATGAGATTATCTTTTTATTTGATGGGCCTGAAAAGTGTAGATGAGTATCAACCATTCCCTGAGGGTCTGAATATAATAAAAATGGAAGAAGAAGAAATTTTCCCTTTTTATTCTGCTTCATTGGCTAATCTAAGGTCTCTCACTTCATCTCCTGTGCTTGAAATGGGATTCATGCAATCAAATGCCCTGTTTCTCAAGCCTTTGTATTTAGGCTACAATCTAACACCTGTTATCCTTGGTCCCAGCTCTCAGATCGTAGGACTTCTTAGCCTTCATAATTATCAGCTAATTCCTCAGAATAAATCTACTTTTAGATAGATAGATAGATAGATAGATAGATAGATAGATAGACAGAATGAGCCTATTGGTTCTACTTCTATGGTGAATCCTAATAGAATAGTAACACATTAATACTCTCAAGCTTTAGGACACGCACTAAAATCTCCCTTATTATAAACAATCCCATGTAAGGGGCATACATATATGGTTAAGCAGACATCTTACATGCCTTTTCCTAACAGTGTCCCTGAGTAGTAAGTGTGCCAATGGTAGAACTCTAAGCCCAAACCAAGATTAAGAGGATTTTTACCTGATACAACTTCTTGGATGAACCTTAGTTGGCTGAAACCAGGATTCATATGGGTCATTTGTCTTAGGAGGGCCGACCTGAGGCAGTAGGGGGTTTGATCTATACAGATTTAATGGTATATTAAACTGCTTTTATCATCAACTGCTTAACGTGGTGTACCTAAAAGGTTACAGGTGTCATCTTTACTATGACCATCAGCCAGAAGACCATCAGCCTAGTATTCTGTTTCATACCATGGTATTTTCAGTGGGAAAGTTTCCTGCAACATAGTTACATGTTTCAGGGAAATTTGTGAATTTGGCTCACCCTTTAAGATGTAGTTCAGGTGCCACTCATCTTGTAACCCACTTATTCTTCTCCAGTCTGGGTCAACCACTGTGTTTCGTGTGTCTGTGGTGAATATTGGTTATCTCTGTGATAACATGTTGTTTACTGATCTTTGGTATTAAATTGTAAGAGTCTTAGAACTGGTAACTGGTTTTTATTGTTCTATCTGCAAGACTTGGAAAGATTCTAGGCATGTACTTGGTGACACACTACCAAATAAATTAAAGAATGTAAATGTTTAGAGATTAATAATGTATTTTTGTCTCATAACTTTTTTAGAAATTATCATGAGAATAAAACACTGTCCTCAGAGCAGGATAGGTGTGGTTAAAAGGGTAGGAAATCAGATATCTTCTCTTGTTTATCCTGTGCTCAGGAGCAGTGGATAGGCTGTCTCTTCCTACCACTACCTATAGTTCATGTTACAGAGGAACCTGATTATGGGACCCTCAGCTTCTCTAGCCATAGAGAATGGAGTGTTTACTGGGCTTTGGAGTGAGTTTTTTAGACAGAGTCAAGGCTAAGATAGAAATCATGGCTGTGCAAAGAGTAGGTAGGGTAAACCTGTGCCAGGTAGGGTAAACTATAGCTAGACTATGGTAATCTCTTGTATTTAACATTTTAGCAAAACTAGATATCTCTTTCCTTTGCTATTCTAAAAACTCTCAGTATAACGTAAAGTGTTTATTAAGACTTATTGTTCAGTGGAGGATGTGGAATAAACTATTTAATAAAGCAATATTTTAGGCTAAGGAATTTATTCTTTGCTTCTACCATTTTTATCATTTTGTGTTTTTCTTTTTGTTTTATGGATTTATTTCTCAATAAATCTAGCGAAAAAGCACTGCCTATTCCTATCAGTAATTAAATGGAAAAAGGAATTTGTTCACTCCTTACCCATTAGAGCCCCAGCAATCAAAGTGCTGGGTGAGACTGAGTTTAGTGTTGGATGGCAATTAGATGAGTGACATCTGGGCTAAAGAAATGGGAATGTGTGGGATGTTCAGGGTTGTGGGGTTTCAGCAAAGTTAAATTAATAGGAATGAATGAAAAGTTAAGAGGGAAGGGTTGGAGAGTTACCATTGTAGCTTTCTTATGATCATTATTTTTATCTATTTAACCCATGCCATTTATTAATTTGTCTACACCAGAGGTTGAAAATTCCTAAAAAATTGAAATCATTATTTAAGGAATAAGCAGTTAGCATAAATGAGGGATGTAAGCCAGGCATAAAACAGAGGAAATAGTTGGAAACTTGTACAAACTACAAAGGACATGCACATTCTAGAAACATCCACCTGTTTCTTCTTTAACTAAGCAGGAGAAAGTTAAAACAAAGCAAGTGTCTATAAACATTAGTACATTCAATGCCTGGGGCACAAATTCTTAATCTCTGGTAAACATTTTTATGCCCATTTGTATACGTCATCTCTTACAATACTTAAGATGACCTCTTGAGATGACGTACTTTCTTAGTAATGGATCTATAACCCAGTGTTCCCAATGTCTCCCTAGAAATTGCTACTTGAGGACTTGTCTTCCCTGTTTAAAGCCCATTCCCAAGGATTACAATTAGCAGATGTCTGGAGTGGCTCTTGTCCCACATCTGAGATCACTGTAGTGCCCTCCTTAAGAATTGGTAGTCTTTGATCAATCCTTTACCAAACACACTTAGAAATCAATTCCTGGAGAGTCTATCCTGCTGATCACCCTGGTAAACTATGTTAAAATATTGAAATCTCCATTGAGGACCAACCTGCTCTCTACTGAAGATATCTATCACATTTATGTAGAGTGATTTTATTTAAATCCTAGCATCTGTTTAGAAGTGGAAAGAATAAAATGATCATTACAGATTCTTTTGATATAGTCAAACAACTGTACTTTTAAAAACATAAATAAATAAATGTATTTGAGCATATAGCAGCACTCAAATAAAAATCTTATTATATGTTAATAGAACTATTTCCTATAACAAAGCCAACTCTTCCTCCAGATTATATAGATTACTTATGATTTTAGCATAATTCTTCAGGGGAACATCATGTCACTTGGGGCTTCACAGCTCCATCACTTTGTCTGAAAATAACACATTGCTCATTTCTTATCAAGAATAGGTGAGCTCTTTTCTCCACATCCACGCCAACATCTCTGGTCTTGGGATATTGTGATGTAGGATAATCTTACCAGAGTTCGATGAAATCTCAAAGTAGTTTTGATTTGCATTTCTCTGATTATTACAGAAACCCAAACAATACTGAAAACAAACTCATGATTTTTGTAAAGTGTCATGGAGACTTGAGGAGATGATCTCTCTTCCTATTCCAATTCCATAATTAAAAGATTTTAATGACCTGTATTTACTGGGACTGTCTGTTCCCCTTTGACTCTTAAAATAAAAGCAGTCTTTATTTTTAGAAATCAGGATTTCCTTTCCCTGCAGAGGTTACAGCCCAGACACATTTGAACACTCAAATGTTTACAACGGTTTTGGCTGACAGCTTACACTAGGGAAGCACATTTCCCCCACGTTGAATCTCCAGGATCTAATTCTCATTTTTTGTGCCACTGTGGGGATTTCCTCTGTTGCCTTTTAAGGGTGTCTTGATCTTATCAACAGTAGAAAACTTCAGGTAAGCAAGAGAAAACAAATATGCTTGTTCACGGAATCAATAGATGAGCATACGATCCTGGCTCAGTTTGCCTCTCTCACGTAATGATGGTCCACTACCTTCTCAGTCTCTTTTCTCAAGAACTTTCACCCACCAAACTGGCTTCTTAGTCTTCATTCTTACTGTTCCCTTTGCTCAGACTGTTCTTCTTCCACCTCACAGTCCACTGGTAATACATGATCAGGTGATTCAGGTCTCTGAATACCAACCTATTATTTATCTCACCGTGTGTATGTATCTATTATTTCCCTACTCACTAAAATGTGAGCACACATGAGCAGTGATTATGTGTGTTTGATTCATTTCTGTATCCCCAGTACCCAGGACAAGGTCAGGATAACAGTGGACAGTCAGTAATAAACAGTCATCAAACAAATGCTCAGTAAAAAGCTAGCACATTCTCATCATCCCGTCTCAATTTTGCTTATTACTCACTGAATGAATTATTATTTAATTCAGAATCTGTTAAGAGCAGGCTATCTTGACACCTACATTAGAATATGATTTCCTTTTTTAGTAATGAAATGATTCATTTCATTGATTTAATGGAATGTATAGAAATATTACTCATAGCTAATAAATATTTCATTAATTTTTGAACTGACACATTTTAGGCATCCATGATTTTGTTTCTTTACTTCTCTGATATAATTTCTTACTTTTGTCCTATAAGAATTGCCATTATGCTATAAATATTTTCCATGTAATTAGCTTTAAAGAATTACATTTTTAAGCTGGGTGTAATGGCACACACCAGTAATCTGAACCACTCAGGAGGCTGAGGCACGGGGATCACTTGAGCCCAGAAGTGTGAACCTACCTTGGGCAACATGGTGAGACCCCCATTTTTTATAAAAAATTGTATTGATAAAAATTACAATTTTCGTTAAACACATATACCAAATCTACTCCATATACTCTATGTAACATGACTAGGGGCAGTGTATAATGTCATTAAGGAATTACTATTTGTTTCTCCATAGAAAAATCAATAGAAAATATTCTGATTTTAGTAATAAATTAGAATTATAGCTATAATTTGGTGACTATATATATAACTTGTGATTATTTGGGGGAGAAATAAACATAAGTCTCTCCAACCAACCAAATGAATGAAATATAGTTAAAGAAATAAATCAGAAAAAATATGAATATATCTGATTAGAGAACATCCTTTTGAATCCATAAGCAAGAAGCGTTTTGGTTCAAGATGAAGATGAAATATAAACATTAACCCTTCATCGTCACGATTGAAACAACAGTCAAGTACAAAGAAAATGTAATCCTTACCACCATTAAACATGAAGTGGAGAGAGCCATCAATAGACCAAAACTTTTGACAAAAATCAAAAGATGGAAACAGACCTCGCAGAGGCCCTGGCCTCCCCTGTGCACAGGTTTACTTGAAGACCCTGTCTACCATCTCCCCCCGTGTAAGCTCCGGGAAGCAGGGATCTTGTCTGTATCTTACTTACTTACTATAAGTAAGTAAGCTCAGCACTTACTTAATGACTCAGTATGGCCCACATGGGGTGTCAACTTCCTCAGCACATCTAGGACATATCAGGCACATAATAAATGATCAATATATATTTAAACAGCCAGCAACAGAAAATTTAGAAAACAAATTCAGATGAATCATTTTAATGTATTACCTCACCTTAAATCCAGTGCCTATCAAATATTAAGTTCTCCATTAATACATTCTGAGTGAAATAATAGTAAGTGAGTAAATGTCTTCATATAGTGATTAGAAGGCCATGAAGGCTATGTTAAATAGTTCAATGAAAATATTTCAGATTGTATATGAAGTCAGCACATTGTGCCCCTGATTGCACCAATGTACACAATTATGATTTAATAAAAATAAAAAATAAAATAAAATAAAAAGAAATGTATTTCTCTCTCCAGGTCATTGTGAAGACTAAAATGATACATCTGGAAAGTACCCAGCATAGTGCTTAATTCAAAGCAGCCCCTCCCTACTTGCTCTGACTATCTTTAGCAAAAGGGTGATGGTTTGGTAGCATGTGTTTACATTTCCTCTGCACCCTGAAATACTTTCCCCCAGCAGAAATATGTACTTCTCTGCATAGGGCCAAGCAAGCAGAGGCCTGACATGAGTAGACTTGGCTGCGGGTTTTGTTCTTAGAAAAGCAGATATTCCTGGAATTACCTAAGGGCCCAGACTGGAAGGTGAAGGCTGAAGAACTGGAGAATGCAAACCCACATCAGCCCTGAGAACAGCAGCTTAGAACTGCCACTCCAGATACTTTGCCCTGTCTCCAGACTTGGCCTCCTGCTCTAACTCTATATTCCAAAACAGGTTTCTGCCACTCTATTTTATTTTATTTTATTTTATTTATTTATTTATTTATTAGAGACAGAGTCTCACTTTGTTGCCCTTGGTAGAGTGCCGTGGTATCACAACTCACAGCAACCTCAAACTCCTGGGCTTAGACATTTCTCTTGCCTCAGCCTCCTGAGTAGTTGGGACTACAGGCGCCCGCCACAACACCCAGCTATTTTTTTGTTGCAGTTTTGGTGGGGCCGGGTTTGAACCCACCACCCTTGGCATATGGGGCTGGTGCCCTACTCACTGAGCCACAGGTGCCGCCCCTGCCACTTTATTTTAGAATATGAAGTACAGTAAACTGTTTCCATAGTCATTTCTCAAAGTAATCACCCAATGGGAAATGTTTGGAGCTTGCCCTCATAATAGATGCTCATGCTTAATGTTCTAAAATAGGGTGGCACAAACTAGCCTTCAGGTGGAGGCGTGGAGTTGTGTCCACCTCTTGCTATTCAGTTGGGCCTCTGCAAGAGCTACACCAATCCCCCCATTCTGCACCTTGATTCCTAGGACTACACTTTGTAGCAGCCAAATTTACATTTTATTGGCATTAGAAAGTGTCTGAGTTTAATAATCAGACAAATCTGGATTCACACCCTATATATGGTTATTTACTGTTACTTTGGGAGAATTACTTAATCTCCCTGATGCTTGGTTTTATTGTTTGTAAAATTAAGCTCATAATTCCATTAATAGGCAGTTTAAAGATTAAACAAGCTATTACAAGTAAAATGTCCAGCCCAATGACAATTTTTATAGTAATGGTGATAATGAGAAGCTGTCATTTTCTTCTTCTTCCTCCTTCTCTTCTTTTTTCTTCTTCCTCCCTCTCCTTCTCCTCCTTTTCCTCCTTCTTCTTCTCAAAAATATATTTGTGCAAGTCAATACAAAGTACCTGTGCGCATGGGGAACAGCAAAATTTCCACACAGTGCTGGAAACCACTTTGAAAAACTGTAAGGTATTATCTACTAACGCTAAACATATGTATATACCATGGTCCAGAAATTCTACTCTATATATACAATAGAGATGTATGTACTCACCAAAAATTATGTATGATCATTTTTAAGGCAAAATATTCACAATAGGCAAAAACTGGAAACATCCTAAGTATCTATCAGCAATAAAATGGATAAATTATATTATTTTACCTGCCTTATTAAATGTTACACAGACATGAAAAAGAATGAACTATTGCTACATTCAACAATGCAGTCAATGATGGGATCTCACAGATATAATCTGGAGGTAGATAAAACAGACAAAAAAGAATATCATATACATTGCTTGATTCCATTTATATGAAGTTCAAGAACACATAAAAGATAATCTACAGTGTGAGAAATCATGAGAGTGGGGACCTTGACAAGAAGTTATGACTGAAGGGGACAGGAGGGGGGTTTCTAGAAAGCTGGTATGATTCTGTTTCTTGATCTGTGCTCTAGGTCCATGAATGTTATAGGTTGAATCCTCCCTCCAAATAGATGGTACCTCAGAATGTGACCTGGTTTGGAAAGAGAGTTTGTACAGAGGTAACCAAGTTAGCATGAAGTTGTTAGGGTGGAACCCAATTCAACATGACTGGTGTCTTTATATAAAAGGAAAATTTGGACAGGAAGACACAAGGATATAGAGAATGCCTTTGAGCATGAAGGTATAGAATGCCAAGGACAACCGGTTAACCACCAGCAGTAGGAGAGAGGCATGGATGAGATTCTCCCTCCCAACCCTCAGGAGGAATTGACCTTGATGACACCTTGATCTCAGACTTCTGGACTCCAGAACTATAAATGAAACTATGCATTTCTGTGTAAGCTACTCAGTGTGTGGTACTTTATTATGGCAGCCTGAGAAAACTGATATTATACATTCAGTATGTCCATTTCACAAAATTTAAGCAGGCTATGAACTTACGATCAGTACACTTTTCCGTGTATAACATATAGACTCTCTTAAATAACCCGTTCATAGAGAGTTTTAGAATTCTATTGAAGTAATCACAAAGGGAAATACTTGACTACATAAAATATTGAACTCTGGATGCCAAAATGTCTAATGAAACTTAAAAGAAAACAAAATATTGGCTCAGTGCCCTTAACACAGTGGCTATGGTGCGAGCCACTTACACTGAGGCTGGCAGGTTTGAACCTGGCCTGGGCCAGCTAAACAACAATGTCAACTCCCACAACAACAACAAAAAAATAGCCAGGCGTTGTAGTGGGTGCCTGTAGTCCCAGAGGCTGAGGCAAGATAATTGCTTAAACCCAAGAGTCTGAGGTTGCTGTGACCTGTGACGCCACAGCACTCTACTGAGAGTGACAGTGAGACTCTGTCTCAAAAAAGAAAAAATAATTGGAGATATATTTGCAGCACTATGACAAAAGATTGATATTCATGAAAGAACTCTTGAATATGCAATTCAAAGAGCTAAAATTATGTGGAAAACTAAACAAAGGTTATAAACAGAATACCTAGAAGAAATAATAAAAAGATGAATAAGTAAGGAGTGATGTCAACAAGATGGTGTATGCAGAACAGGAGGTTCCAGCCCTCAGTTCTGCCCCCAACACCAGTAACAATTTAACAACCATCCACAGATGAAAATAGCTTTATGAAAATAGCTAGCTGCGCTCATTAAATCTGTGCAGCTTTTTGTATCTCATTCCACACACCAATAAAGTGGGCTCAAAATAAAAATTAATACATAAATGAAAAACTTTCAATAGAACTAAAAATCAAAGAGATGCGAATTAAAAGAAGATAGCATCCTTTACCTTTCAAATTGGCAATTTTTGTTTTTAAACAATAATATCCAATGATGAAGAATCTGTTTTGAGACTAACATTCTCTTTTGCTGGTGACAAGAATAATAACAAACATTTAAATACTTGCTGTATGGCAGAAACTATATGAAATACTTAGCCTACATACTCAAGTATAAGATTGTCAAATATCTTATTTCTTTTTCTTCATAACAATATCATGAAGTACGTAACTTTTTTTTTGAGACAGAGTCTCACTCTTGGTAGAGTGCCATGGTGTCACAGCTCACAGCAACCTCAAACCCCTGGGCTCAAGTGACCCTCCTGCCTCAGCCTTCTAAGTAGCTGGGACTATAAGCACCCACCACAACATCTGACTAGTTTTTCTATTTTTAGTGGAGGTGGGGTTTCGCTCTTGCTCAGGCTAGTCTCTAACTCCTGAGCCCAAGCAATCCACTTGCCCCAGCCTCCCAGAGAGCAGGGAATACAGGAGTGAGCCACCACGCTGGGCTAGTAATATTTGTCTCATTTCCAGACAGGAAACTGTGACTCAGGAAAATGAAGTAATTGGTCCAGCATCACTGGACTGGTAAACAGTAAAGGTAGTTTTAAGCCCAGACAGCCCTAATGTCAGATACTGAGACTGACTCCCTCTGAGAATGTGAACTTATTGTACCCTTTACCTTGAAAACAATTTTACAATATGCACCTAAAAAGGTTCATAAACTTTGACATGTTAACAAAATTTTCAGGAAATCTGTTCTTATGATGTAATTAGAAATGTCAACAAAGATTTGAATAAAAAAGATGTTCATTGTTTGATCACTTATACTCCCAAGGTAAAAATGGAATCGAAATGTCCACAATAGGCTGGGCATGGTGGCACCTGTAATCCTAGTTCTCTGGGAGGCCGAGGCAGGTAGATTGCCTGAGCTCAGGAGTTCAGGACCAGCCTGAATAAGAATCAGACCCTGTTTCTACTAAAAATAGAAAAAAAAAAAAAACTAGCCAGGTATTATGTTGGGCACCTGTCATCCTAGCTACTCAGGAGGCTGAAGCAAGAGGATTGCTTAAACCCATGAGTCTGAGGTTGCTTTTAGCTATGGTACCATAGCATTCTACCCAGGGCAAATGAGTGAGATTCTGTCTCAAAAAATTTTTTTAAAGTCCACAATAGAAGCAGACAAATAATTTAAGGTACATCTACCCACAACACAGAATGTATTATAGATATAAAAGTATGTTTCTGAAAAAAAAAATGTAGAAAGATGTATGCATAAAGCTATTCGTTGCAGCACTGTTTATAATGATAAAAGGCTAGAAGCCTTGGGGGCAGTGCCTGTGGCTCAAAGGGGTAGGGTGCCAGCCCCATATATTGGAGGTGACGGGTTCAAACCCGGCCCCAGCAAAAACTGCCAAAAAAAAAAAAAAAAACAATACAATAAATAAATAAATGAAAATAAAATAAAATAAAAAGGACTAGAAGCCTTCAGATTATACCTCCGTAGGGGACTGGTTAAATAAACCAGTACACAACAGTGACTAGTAGCAGTAGAAATGACAATTATCACCAAATACTGCTATGAAATCAATTCAGGTTATATTGGTAGATCAAGAAAGAAATGTGAAGAATGTTATGTGTAACATGCAAATATTTATCTTACTGTGGGGAATATATATTTATTTAAGTAGTTATTTATGTCTTTAAAAAGGAAGAATAAATTAAAAAGTAAAAATGGCAATGAATAATCTGGTGCAAATATCTTTGTTGTGAAATGATTTTGGTCCTTTGGATATACACCTAGAAGAGGAAATACAGGATCAAATGGCAGGTCTACATTTAGATCTCTGAGTGTTCTCCAAACTTCCTTCCAAAAGGAAAGTACTAGCTTGCATTCCCACCAGCAGTGCAGAAGTGTTCCCTTTTCTCCACATCCATGCCAAGAGATTATTCATTGCAGCTCAATTCATAATTTCCAAGTCATGGAAGGAGCCCAAGTGCCCACTGACCCATGAATGGATTAATAAATTATGGTGTATGTATACTATGGAATACTATGCAGCATTACAAAAAGATGGAGACTTTACCTTTTTTATGTTTACATGGATGGAGCTGGAAAATATTCCTCTTAGTAAAGTATCTCAGGAATAGAAAAAAAATATCTAATGTACTCAGTACTACTATGAAACCAATTTATAATCACTCACACTTTCATATGAAAGATAAATCACAACTATCCCCCTTGATGATGGTGGGATGGGGTGGGGGAAGGCACGGGAGGTGGGTGGGTGAATAGAGAGAGGGTTAATGGTGGGATCACATGGAGCATACTGCAAGTACAAGTTGGATCTATCAGGTGTAGAACACAAACGTCTTAGCACAGTAATTGGGTAAATGAGGTGAAGGCTATGTTGATTAGTAGGATGTAAGCACTCCAATTTGTGCAAATAATCAACATATTGAATCCCATAATGGCATAAATGTATTCATGATGTATATATAAATGACTTAATAAAAATAAATAAATAAAGTCAAAACAAAGTTAATATAGAGCAGAAAAGGGGAAAGGGTGAGAGTGCAGAAATGAAGCTAGACTCCTCTGAATAATCCTTGTTCTATAGTGTGACTTTGAAAATTTGAAATTAGGGGTGGCGCCTGTGTCTCAAAGGAGTAGGGCGCTGGCCCCATATGCCGGAGGTGGAGGGTTCAAACCCAGCCCCAGCCAAAAAACGCAAAAAAAAAGAAAATTTTAAATTATTTGACAGAATTACAAAATAAAACAAAAAAGTAATCTCCAAAAGTTGAAAGCAAAATAAAACAAATCCACTATTTTTCAGGTTGGTAGCATATGCAATGTTAAGTGAATCTAGAGTGTGGTAATTGACTACAAATCTTTAGTAAGATGTACTCTAAGGACAAAACAATTTTAACTACTTTTAGTAATCATATTGTTAGTGATAATATTTGTGGAGTTTTCGAATGCATCCCTACCTTCGAAAGGTGAAACCTAATTTTCTTTCCCTTGAATGTGAGTCAGACTTAGTGACTTGCTCCTAATAAAAAGTGTGGAAATGATGGTGTGTAACTTCTGAGTTTAGATAGTTAAAGGAATTGCAATTTCTCCATTGTTCTCCTGTATGACTAGCTCTGGGGCCAGCCTTCATGCCATGAGGTCATTCTATCAGCCCTCTGGAAAGGCCTACATGGAAAGGAACGCATATGCGTCTCCATCAACAGCCAGCACTAATTGCCAGCCACATAAGGAGACACCTTGGAAACAGATTCCTAGGCCTTAGTCAAGCCTTCAGACAACTGCTGTCCTGGCCAAATCCTTTAGTGCAATGGCATGAAAACTACCCAGCTGAGCTGCTCTCAAATTTCCAGCCAATAGAACCTGTGAGAGAATAAATGTTCAGTGTCGCTTTAAGTCACTAAGTTTTAGGGTAACTTGTCATGTAACAATAGATAACTAATGTAGAAATTATTTCAGGAGTAGGGTTCTCCTATAACTCCAAAATTTAGGAATGGCTTTGGAATTGAACAGTGGAAAGAAGCTGAAAGTATAAGTGATAAGACTGGATATAAAAGCCCAGGTTAAGACAAGTTTATTTCTGAGAGGTTTGTAGATGTGGCTTTCTCTGAGTGGGCTACAATAAGAATCACAGGAGGTCCACACAATTTTTAAGAGAAGAAAATTAGTGGAAATATCACAAGCTTGTTCCGAAAGCTGCAGAGTGGATATAAAGTGACAAGAAGCCTTTGAATTCTTAGACGTGTACAGATAAGAAACAAGCTCAGAAAACTATTCAGTAGAAAACACGAGCTACCTTTCATAAAAAAGAATGGATGACATACAGGGTGAAACCAGGAGCTCAGGCGCTGGAGCTGGAAGCTGTGGGGACTCATTCTGAGGCCTTACATCCTAATCAAGGAGCCTCTGAAGGATTTCAGAACTGCAACGGGTCAGGGCCTCCTGTGCGTCTCAGGGAGGGTCTGCAGTGGTTATTTCATGCATGTGCCACATTGTCATGTATGTGGAGGAGGAGGTGGCAAGTAACTTTTCTCTTTAGATCACAGGTATTCGGATTGAGAGGAACCGTACTCAAGGAGCTGGACTCAAGGAAACACACCTGAGGAGTCTCCTCCTCACCCAGACGTGATTGAGGTAACAAAATCCTGGACTTCAAAATGATACTGTAGAGAATGAGACTTCTGGGGAGTCTTTGGAAGGAGTTGTAGGATGTAAGTAAGTTGCAGCCAGAGAGTAGAAAGAAATATGCTTACAAATTCTTTGACATTCCCTTTTCAACTGGAGGAATCCTCTTCCCTCTTCCCTTTGAATGCAAGGCAGACATAAGGAGTCATTTATTACAACAGAATGTGATCTATGTAAAAATGTGTGTTTTCTGAAGCTAAGTCATCAAAGGCACTGCCGCTTATACCTTGCCCTCTAGAATGGCAGACTTTGGGGGAAGCCAGACTTCATGATGTAAGGAGCCTCCATCAGTTGTGTAAGAAACCATGTGAAGAGCAGCTAGTCTTCTATCAACAGCCAGCATAAACTTGCCAGCCATGTGAATAGGACCCATTGGAAGCAGATCCTCTAGCCCCAGTCAAGCCTTCCAATGACTGAAGCCCTGGCCAACATTTTGTCTGCAATTTCATGAGAAATCCTTTCCCAGAAACATGCAGCTAAGCTGTTTAGAATTTGATGATCCACAGAAACTGTAATATAGTCAGTGTTCATCCTTGCTGCAAGCCACTGAGCTTTGGGGTAATATGACATATTGTATTGTTGATGAAGCAAGTGAGTAACCATGTTCATATCATTGGTGTGAGAGAAAGGAGTTACAGGTGTAAGATGGGTGAAAGTAAAGAAAAAATACTGTCATTTTGAATTTGAATCGCAATGATTGGGGTGGTGCATTTTATGTTAAGAAGGCAGAGGAGTGGGAGACAGAGTGGAAGAAGAGAAGGAGAAGAAGGGGAGTTACTTCTTTGGGTCCACTGAGAAGATCTTACAAATGAGCACCATAGAACACAGAGGTGGTTTCTGTATAAATCCTATATAAACACATGGTGATTTCTACGGAAATTTTCCTACTTAAAACAACAAACAAATGAACCAGATGTATTTGAAGAAATCGCTAGTTCTAGATGTGAAGTGGAAAAAGCACTACATATAAGATGGACCTGGAACATCTCATCACCCCAGAAAGCAAGTAAGCATTGAAATAAAACTAGGAAAAACATGCTAAGGTCTTGTTGAAGACTTCAGAAGCCAACAGGGAGAGCCTCTAATTAACTGAAGATGGGACCACAGGGGCATCACTGAAATGGTAACTGCAATGGCTTAAAACACATCTCCTCGGTTGAAATCCATGCATTCATTATATACTAAAAAACTAATTAGTTCACTTTGGATTATGTTTGGCCCTTACTTCATTGTTTTGATAATAATGAGGATGAATCGAGCATTTTTCCTGCTTTTCTAGTATGAACTATATGTCAGTGTAATTAAAGAGTTAATAGGGAGAAGTTTCTCTTTGCAGAACTATCCCAGTTGATGAATAAAGAAAGAGTGGTCAAATGAGAGTATCACCTTGCTGAAATCTTTAATGAAGTAATGGGCCTGGGCAGGCATCATGGAGGATTGCTGACCCACACAGAGAGATAGCCAGGTGGTGTGTATCTCCTGGGAAGCTCACAACAGCGCTCACTCATGTGACGTATTCTTGCCAAGTGATGATTGTGAATCTAATCAACCTCCGGATTTAGCTACCAATTTTTTAGGAAATAAAGGGGACAGAGGGACATGATCAATGAAAGCATAGGAATCTGACTGGTGAAATCCAGATTGTAGGAAACCCTACAGGAAAAATAACCAGCTTTTTTAAACAAAGAATGTGTCGCAGAGGGACAAAGCCGGGGGTTGAGAAAGAATCATGTTTAAATAATATTTATAACATGCAAAAATGTCTAATATATGTTAAATAAAGAAAAGCAGGTTACAAAATTGTATGTATAAAACAAATCGATTTTATTTTTTAAAAGAAATATACTTTTTAAAAGTACAAAAGCAAAAGCATACAAAAATAGTAACAATGATTATCTCTGGGGAGTGGGATGGCTGGTAATTTAAAAATATTTTTTGTATTGTTTAAATCTGTTTTGAGAAGCAAATATTATTTTTATGATCGCTACCTTATATAGCTTTGGAATAAGCAGGAATAGATAGCTCTTTTAAAAAAATCAGTAAAAATCAATTTTAAAACACTACCTTTTTTTTCACGTGGTGGCCCTATGCTTCCATTCACCAAGATTCTGTTTCCTATAAGAAAAATTGACTAATCCCATTGGATTGTAATGTGTGGATGGGTCCTGTCTCCCTGGTAACAGGCGTGTGTTTTACCAGGCATCTTGTGGGAAAGCCTGGGATCTCCCCTTCCGGCTCCGAGGCAGGGGAGAGTTCAGTCAGCCCTGGTGCAGCTGCACAGGAGGGTCAGCAGCTAACTACGAAGTCTGACCTTTGGTAGGTGACAAGCAGGGAAAGGAAGCAAACGGACCGCACACAGCCCAGGTTGGGTACAGATGGTCCAAAAGCAACAAGTTTACTCCTAATGTTGCCAAGGCAACAGCAGCTGCTTCTGGCATCAGGGAGGGTGGGGGTGGGGCGACAACTGTGAGATAAAGGGGCAGGATGATGCTGTGAACCTTTCCTAGGGAAACAGGAAAGAAAATTGTAAAACAACGAATGCTTTCCGAGTGAACCTACTCCTCCAGCACTGGATGCATCCGAAAGGCAAATGGTGTTTTTCATATTATAATCTGCCCAGCCCCAGACGGGAGCCCAGGGCCTCGTGTCATACTGTCATTTTCCCGTCCACGTTTCCAAACAGTGGTGGATAGGCTTTCTTACAGCTTGATCCCCCGAGTGTTAAAACGCATTGATGTTTTTCGGTGACAGTTGCCACAGCATCTATTCACATAGTTGAAAGATGCTTATTATGTGTTTACTGTGTCTGGACTTGAGTGGGAGGAGGCAAGGAAAGGAACACTGGTCCTCCTCCTCTTCCCCCTTAGCCTGGCCTCCGAATCTTTTTATCTGTAAAGGAAAGGGCTGAGGGAGGAGACCTCGGAGGCAGTGGGGACGAGTGGCTCAGGGGAGTGCTAGAGATACTCCACTGACAGGGAGGCAGCCAACGGGCTCCCCTGCCAGAGGCAGCCCAGACAGGGCTGCTGGGCTCTTGGGAAGGACGGAGTCAGGGGCTCTCTCAGGGCGCAGAGCCCGGCTCTGCCTGTAACAGGGCTTAGTGAGGGACCAGAGCTGGAGACAAAGAGAAAGAAATGGAGGCAATCAGCGTGGCGCGATTGCACATCCTCACCCTTCTCGGACTGGAGAGACTGGGAGTCCGGGAGTAGGGGCTGTGGAAAGACTCTCCCCTGAACCCCACTTCCTGTGTTCAGAACCTGAGGGCCTTGGAGTGACTTTCACCTGCTCAGAACTGAAAGGTTCTGCTTGTGCTCAGTTGGGACTGAATATTTTTTCAAAAGTCAAACCATTTTTACAAAAAGGCAGAATACCGCAGAGGAAACTAGATCTGAACCCCGGGCTGGTGGCTCAAGGTTGCTCGCAGTCTCAAGGCACGAAGCCTGACCTCCCAGCCCTCACCATCCTCTCTGAAAAACGCGGCTGCTGAGGCGGCCTCCTAGAGTGGGGCTGTGAATTGGGGACAGCACCGGGAACGCTCCTCTCATTGTACTCTCATATGAGCATTTCTTCGGAAACAGGAGGAATGGAGTCCACCTGTGCTTGCTTCTTAGATTTAAAACTGAAACCTGGGAAGGTAGAAACCCTGACCAGAAAGCTCTGTTAGACATTGGTAAAGGGCTCGTGATGCTCAGAGTTCTCCAGAGAAAGAGAACCCCCCACACACACATATGCATGTGCACACATACACAAAATATTAAGAGAGAGATTTATTTTATGGAATTGGCTCATGTGACAGTGGAGGGCTGGCAAGTTCAAAATCTTTTGGGTAGGCTGGCAGGCTAGTGACCTAGGAAATAGATGATGCTGCATTACAAGTCCAAAGACTGCTGGCAAAATTCCCTTTTTCCAGGGGAGATGGGTCTTTTTCTATGAAGGCCTTCAACTTATTAGATGAGACCCACCCACACTGTGGTGGGTGATCTTTATTGATGCTAATCTCACTGAAAAAATATCATCACAGAAACATCTAGATCAGCACTTCACCAAATGTTCAGCTATCATGGCTTACCCAGATTAACACATAAAATTAACCATCACAGGCCCCTTAGAGCATAGTCTAAATGTCAGTAATTTTTATCCTGCAAACTCCCTGACAGGTCAGTAATCATGAGTTGCTCACACAGTAGACAAGGTCGTGTGACTGCAGTGCATGGAACAGCATCATAGAGTACCTGGCCCCTGATCTTAATTTTTCTTTATTTGGGCTTCCATAGGAGAAAATAAAACATGGGACAAAGATAATTGATACCAAGAATAATGTCAAAAAAGCAATTTTGACTACAGATTTGGAGGTTAATAGATATTCATTCCAGTCTCTTATCTATTAAGTGAAAGAGGACGGTATTACAGGAAGAACTGCTCTTGGGGCCAGAGGCTCCGCCTTCTACCCTGCCATTAGGCACACCACAGTGAAGCAGACTGCAGACCCATGCTGAGCACGGCAGCACTGAAGATTTCTGACAACTGTCTATGGAAAACTGTACAACTCTCTATTATACTCAAATCTGCAAAAGGGTTGAGAGCTGAAATCTTGCTGGGGTAATCAGACTTTCTCAGAGGAGTGATGCTATATAAGCCCAAGGTATGACTATTAGAAAGGAAAGAAAGAGAACTGAGCCACATATCTCTAAGGATGACACCTTGCTCTTTTCTCTCTTTTTTTCTCTTGAACAAAATTTCACTAGGTCCTGACAGCCCATCTCTGTGATTCCTCCCTTTTATGGCTGCCTGCCCATCTTTCTTTGTCTAGGGCACGATAGTAGTTCAGGCTCTCTCTGTAACCTGCTGTCAGAAAAGAAGCATGTCCTGTTTGGGAGTCCAAGGGCAAAGAGGACACCCAGGAGTTTAAAAAGTACCTCTCATAGGTCCTGGCAAAGAGGTTCTCTTGGACTCTGTTGCGAAAAGTGTAAATCAGAATGATATTCCTAGAGTACAGTTTGAAAATACATAGTAAATACCTTAAAAATGTGAATGTACCTAACAATTCCACTCTAAGAAATTTATCGGAAAATCACAGACAAGAATGCCAAATGTCTGTTCAAGGGTGTTTATTAGGGTATTCTTTTAATAGCTAAAATCAACCTAAATGTCAAAAAAAATACAAGATCAAAAAACAAGGACAGGCCATCTTGAGAATGGAATATTATTTAACCATTAAAAAATAATAAAAATGATGATATGCATGTGTATATATAATGCACATATGAATACATGTATGGTATATGCAAAAATATTCATGATATATTAAATGGGAAATTAGGTTACAAAATATTAAATATAAAATAATCCATTAAAACACACACAAACACATGGGTTTTGACTGATAGATACCAAAATATTTACAGTGATTTTTCTCTGGGTAGTAGAATTTCAGGTGGTTCTTTTATCTCTTTTTAATTATTGGTATTTTCTATTTTCCCACATTGGGTATATGCTCACTTATAAGTTTAAAAAAAACAAGGGGGAAGTGACTTTATGAGATACTGATTATTTGCCGCCCTCTGATCTCCCAGCCCAGATGAGAAGGGTGGATTCTGAGTTTGCCGGAGGCCCACGTGGGCATCTGGTGGGGGAGAAATTGTTCTTAGCATTATCTGTTATTTTGCACCCTCCACTGGCATTTTAACATCAGCGTTGATGGTAGCCTCTCAGATTGATTTTCTCTCTCTTCTATAAGAGAAAAATCCTCACGGATAACCAATACAAGATAGCTCTTTGCAGAGAGCCTGACTTGTATTGTGGTAAAGCGAAGCACCCCTTTAATTCCAGAAGCAGCCCTGCCACACATATTATCACAAAACAGTCCCTCTTCGAGAATTGTTAACCTAAATTCATTGGTAAGTTTCTGGGGCTACCTGCAAACCCAGAATAAGAAATATAAATAAAGGTAGCACTGAGACACCTTGGGGGGAGTGTGTTTCAGTAAGGGGTGTGAATTCTTTTTCCTCTACTTTGCAGACCCTGAGGCCTGATACTTTTAGTGTTCATAATGACAGGGCTTGAAATGATGCTATTTCTTGATAACACTGGGACATTTCACCTTGAGTGAGCATAATATAGATAACCTAGAAAACAGCCAGCACTTTTCAGATTGGACACTGCAGAAATGTCAGTGTATAATTGCGTTACCTTCTTCTTTTCTTGGACTGCTGACTTGTAATCAGAGATTTAGCCTCCTGACTATACAAAAGTTAAGGACACCTCAAGCCCTCTCAGACTTTCAGACCCTGAAACGTAAAACAGAAGGCCAAAAGTCACTGGGTCTCTTAAAGAGGCAGCAAAGAGCAAGTGCAGCTGGGAATACGGGGGCTGAGGCAGGAAGGCAACATAGGCTACACACCTGCAGGTCAGATGGGCTCCAGGACCCCGCAGTCAGCCTTCTGAGGCGCCTCTTCCCTCTCCCCGTCTTTGTGCAACAGTGGAGATGGCAGATTCTTCTCTTACCATATTTCTACAGCCTTGGAGCACTGGCTAACTTTCTTTTTTTTTTCCAATCTTTTTTTCTTTTTATTTAAATCATAGCTAAGTACATTAGTGCAATCGTGGGGTACAATATGCCGGCTTCGTATACAATCTGAAACATTTTCATTAAACTGTTTAACAAAGCCTTCATGGCATGTTCCTATTTATTGTATGAAGACATTTGTATTCTGCATTTAGTAAGTTTCATCTGTACCCTTCTAAGATGCACCGTAGATGTGATCCCACCAATTACCCTCCCTCCACTCGTCCTCTCCCCTCCCCTCCCGTGCCTCTTTCCCCATTCTTGTGCTATAATTGGGTTATAGCCTTCACATGAAAGCTATAAATTAGCTTTGTAGTAGGGCTGAGTACATTGGATACTTTTTCTTCCATTCTTGAGATACTTTGCTAAGAAGAATATGTTCCAGCTCCATCCATGTAAACATAAAAGAGGTAAAGTCTCCATCTTTCTTTAAGACTGCATAATATTCCATGATATACATGGACCACAATTTATCAATCCATTCGTGGATTGATGGGCACTTGGGCTTCTTCCATGACTTAGCAATTATGAATTGGTACAGATACCTATGTTATAATATGGTTTTGAGTCTTCTGGGTATATACCTAGTAAAGGAATTATAGGATCAAATGGCAGGTCTATTTTTAGATCTCTGAGTATTCTCCAAACATCCTTCCAAAAGGAACGTATTCGTTTGCATTCCCACCAGCAATATAGAAGTGTTCCCTTTCCCCCACATCCATGCCAGCATCTCTGGTTTTGGGATTTCGTTATGTGGGCTAATCTTACTGGAGTTAAGGGATAATCTCAAAGTAGTTTTGATTTGCATTTCTCTGATGATTAAGGATGATGAGCAATTTTTCATGTATCTGTAGGCTGTGCACCTGTTTTCTTTGGAGAAATTTCTCTTAAAGTCTTTTACCTACTCTGAGATGGGATCACTTGTTCTTGCTAATATGTTTGAGTTCTCTGTGGATTCTGGTTCTTAAACCTTTGTCAGAGTCATAACCAACAAATATTTTCTCCCATTCTGAGGGCTGTCTGCTTGCTATATTTACTGTGTTCTTGGCTGTGAAGGAGCTTTTTAGTTTGATTAGGTCCCAGTAGTATATTTTTGATACTGTTTCAATTGCCTGGGGAGTCCTCCTCATAAAACATACACCCAGGCCGATTCCTCCAAGAGTTTTCCCTGCACTTTCTTCTAGTATTTTTATAGTTTCATGGCTTAAGTTTAAATCTTTAATCCAGTGAAAATCTATCTTAGTTAATTGTGAAAGGGTGGATCCAGTTTCAGTCTTCTACAGGTCGCCAGCCAGTTCACCCAGCACCATTTGTTAAATAGGGAGTCTTTTTCCCACTGAATGTTTTTTTTTTTTTAGACAGAGCCTCAAGCTGTCACCCTGGATAGAGTGCTATGGCATCACAGCTCACAGCAACCTCCAATTCTTGGGCTCAAGCGAGTCTCTTGCCTCTGCCTCCCAAGTCGCTGGGACCACAGGCGCCCACCACAACGCCCGGCCATTTTTTGGTTGCAGCTGTCATTGTTGTTTGGCGGGCCCGGGGGCTGGATTCGAACCCGCCAGTTCAGGTGTACGTGGCTGGTCCCACTGAATGTTTTTGATTGGTTTGTCAAAGATCAAATAACAGTAGGTAGCTGGGTTTATCTCTTGGTTCTCTATCCATAAATCTACCTCTCTGTTTTTGTGCCAGTACCATGCTGTTTGGTCACTATTGATTTATAGTACAGTCTCAGGTCTGGTAGTGTGATTCCTCCTGCTTTTTTTGTTTGTTTGTTTTTAAGAGACAGAGTCTCACTTTGTTGTCCTCAGTAGAGTGCTGTGGCATCACAGCTCACAGCAACCTCCAGTTCCTGGGCTTAGGCGATTCTCCTGTCTCAGCCTCCTGAGTAACTGGGACTACAGGTGCCTGCCACAACGCACGACTATTTTTTTGTTGTAGTTTGGCTGGGGCCAGGTTTGAACCTGCCACCCTCGGTATATGGTGCTGGTGCCCTACACACTAAGCCATACGCACTGCCCTCCTGCTTTGTTTTTATTTCTAAGTAATGTCGTGGCTATTCGAGGTTTTTCTGATTCCATATAAAATGAAGTATTATTTTTTCGAGTTCTTTTAAATATTCCTTTAATAGGAATTGCATTAAAATTGTATATTGCTTTGGGTGGTATGGACATTTTAACAATGTTGATTCTTCCCAGCCATGAGCATGGTATGTTTTTCCGTTTGTTGACATATTCAGCTATTTCTTTTCTTAGAGTTTCATAGTTCTCTTTATAGAGATCTTTCACGTCCTTTGTTCCTCCCAAATATTTCATCTTCTTTGGCATTACTGTGAAAGGAATAGAGTCCTTGACTGTTTTTCCGGCTTGGCTATTGTTGGTATATATAAAGGCTACAGATTTATGAGTGTTGATTTTGTAGCCTGAGACACTGCTTTATTCTCTGATCACTTCCAAAAGTTTTGTAGTAGAATCCCTGGTGTTTTTCAGATATACAATCATATCATCTGTGAAGAGTGAAAGTTTAATCACTTCTGACCCTATGTGAATACCTTTGATCACCTTTTCTTCCCTAATTGCAATGAATAAAACTTCCCTTACAATGTTAAGGAGCAATGGAGACAATGGACACCCTTGCCTGGTTCCTGATTTAGCGGAAATGATTTCAATTTAACTCCATTCAGTACAATATTGGCTGTGGGTTTGCTATAGATGGCCTCTATTAGTTTAAGAAATGTCCCTTCTATACCAGTTCTCTTAAGTGTTCTGATCATGAAGGGATGCTGGATATTATCAAAAGCTTTTTCTGCATCAATTGAGAGAATCATATGGTCTTTCTTTTTTAATTTGTTTATGTGCTGAATTACATTTATAGATTTATGTATATTGAACCTGCCTTGAGACCCTGGGATAAAGCCCACT
>CAUYON010126476.1:0-50642 GCA_963573935.1 Arctocebus calabarensis | reverse complement strand
TGGGTTTTAGCCTTCATATGAAAGCTATAAATTAGCTTCATATTAGGGTTGAGTACATTGGATACTTTTCTTCCATTCTTGAGATACTTTGCTAAGAAGACTCTTCCACTCTTACCTGCTGTGTGGCCCAGATCATAAGAGGCCACAGACCAGTGTCAGTACTGGTCTAAGGCCCGGAGGTTGGGAACCACAGCCATAGAGAATGATCATAAGAATTTTAGCCTGGAATTTTAAGTTGATATGCATAGGAGCAAAATATATGGGCTTTTAAAGTAAACACTTCCAGGTTACCCTCATGCCTTCAGAACACCACACATATTAAGTCATGCAAACTCATCAAGGAGGTTCTATGACAGTTCATAGTGTACAGGTGAAAAAAAGGAAACACAGGAACACAAAACTAGTAAGTGCCAAAACCTAGATTTGAACCCAGGCAAAGGGGTCCGAAGTCCATGCTTCTAAACATGCACTATTTTTATTTATAAAGGAGTTAAAGCATTAGAAACATCTACCAAAACTGATAATCACTTCTGCGATTGTAGCTCTAGAGGTCTCCTCAGGTCCCTTGTCTCTGCAGGCCATCATGGCAGTGAAAAGTATGATCTGAATGGGAAACAATGTGCGCCTTTCCATTCACCACCACAGAGGCCTATGTCCCATTCATCCAGGTGGTGATGCCACAGCATCAAGAAACAAACTGAAACGGTGGGTTCAAAACCCTTCTCTGATTTTACTGCACCGTCTACTGACCCTGTCTGTGACCATAAACTTGTAGCAACAAGTATGTGTACATATAAAAAAACTGTGGTTCTTTGATGAGCTCCTGTATTAGTTCATAATCAATGTGAAGAATAGAGAAGAGTCAACCAAAACCACACATAATCGAATATTGCTCCTGGTGGACTTCACCACCCGGTGGTAGTTGGTTAAAACATGGTCTGTGGTTAGAAAAGTGTATCAAAGATCCTTGATACACTTCCCACATAAAGCACTGGTCTGGAAAAAAAAAAAACACAGGTTACAGGCTGGTTCACCATACATATTATGTGGAGTGTTCAAAAACTGATAAGTCTATATTTGAGGGAAATAGAGAGATGTCTTTTTTTCCTTTGAGATAAGATAAACTGTAATCTTTGCCCGGCCATTGGATCAATATTCCTAGAGTCAAGAAAAGGGAGCAAGTTGCTAGGACTGGAACCTACCTTTTAGAAAGCTGATTAATAGCTTCAGGCGTAATGACCTTCCTCTGATGTTGTATGCAGCCACCATTTTTAAATCAACTCTACAATGCGAGGGGCTGCACCAATTGGCCCCTGCAAAAAATTGGAGCAGATGGTTTTTAAGAGCTGAGAAAATAAGCCTCCAACACTCCACTGGAATTAGAGCTCCACAGCCTTAATCTCCAGGTTTGCGTCTCAGGTAATTGTCCTGAAATCTGCTTTTATTACCAGATCTATCAGCCACATTCAGGTTATTTCACTAGATTTTATTACAACTAAATGTTTTCCAGGCAATGTAAAATTTATAACAGACTTTAAATTTAAGGAGGTCCCGGTTGGATGCTTCTGATTTGTTTGTAAAGGTCTTCACCAATTCAGCACCTTTCTTCCAAACCCCCATTTAAAATTTTTGTCAAACTAGGAGCCCGGAGGGTAAAGGCTCCTTTTTACTGGAACATTTGGTAATTAAATCCAATTTTGTGTTTTCTACATTCTACTAGGATGCGAGTTCTAAAGCAAGGGCCCTGACATAAAATATGTTGAGAGCCCACAGAGCCTGAAAGATCTTCTTTCATCCCCTAATCCTCCCAGGACAAAACTGTGGACCAGTGGGTTCTAGGACAACCATGTCCAAAGTTTAAACAAGAGGGACATATTCCCTTTTTACCTAATCCAGATCATGTGTTGTTTGGATGCCAGAAACCCATATAGATGTCGAGACAATAAAAGAACCAATAGCAGCACAGTCAAAAAGAGGTGCAGGTAAAATTCCCCCCAGATGTAGTCCACAAGACAAAGTATGACACCACCAGTTCCACTCATGGATGAGTTTGTTGGGAAATTTCCCTTTCACCAGCTCCAACTGTCTCCAAAGATTTGTGCCACAGAGAAATACTTTGCCCATGCCCAGCGGCTGCCAATGGAGCCCAAGCAGGGCAGCAGCCAATTCTAGTGCTCAAGACCCAAAACAATCAGCTCAAGATGACGATGAATAAATACAGTTCACAATATCGTTTTTAAAAGACTATGTGTCCAAACATGCCACACATGCTCTGGCAAGGGAATCTGAGTGTTAAGACGAATCACGTGCAGCTTGCCAGGGAGCAGGATCAGGACCAGAAGAAAAATATCCCTGTCATGTGAGCGGACAATCTGACAACATTTCCCCAGAGTTTGACAAAGATAAGAGTGGCCGGTCCACTTTTTCTGCTGCCAGTGTTATTTTTTTTCCCTGATGGCTGGTGAGATAAAAGACCTAAAACTGTAAATATCAATATGTGAATTTGTAAAATCCAGGTTTCTTTCAAACAGAAAATGTTTACTAAAAAGAAAAAAAGAAAAAAAAATTTCAAAACAGGAAAAACATACAAGCTCTTCTCTTTAGGGCCCCAAATGACTATATAGCCATCCAGGACAGGTAACAGGTTTAAAACAAAACTGGCATTGGTTTTTGTGATTGAATATGCACTTTCAAAGGAATCTTCTTACTTTGAAACAACAAGCCTCTTATTTGATGATATCCCCCCAGACAAAGGGGAGGTTCTCCATGGGATTGAGACCCCCCCAACAAGCGTTCACTGGGGACACAGACAAAGAACAATGCTCACAGGAACCAGGTACTCTGCAGAGGGGGTGGCGGGGTGTTAATGTGACCATCCCCCAATTGGGAAAGAATAAAAGGGGTCACGAGGTTGTGTTTGGTGGCAGCACAGGGAGGGTAATCAGACCAGTTGTGTGGTTAAAAAAACTTAGAGAGATATTTTTTTCTTCCATTCTTGAGATACTTTGCTAAGAAGAATGTGTTCCAGCTCCATCCATGTAAATATGAAAGAGGTAAAGTCACCATCTTTCTTTAAGGCTGCATAATATTCCATGGTGTACATGTACCACAATTTATTAATCCATTCGTGGGTCAACGGGTGCTTGGGCTTCTTCCATGACAAGAAGATGGGAAAGGGGTAAGGGAGGAAAGAAAGGGGTGGGGATAGTGGGTGGAGAGAGGGTAAATGGTGAGATCACACTTATGGTGCGTCTTAGAAGGGACAGGTGAAACCTACTAAATGCAGAACACGTGTTTTCACACAATAATAGACAAAATCTCATAAAGGTTATGTCGAACAGTTGGATGAAAATATTTCAGATTGTATATGAAGCCTGCACACTATACCCAATGATTGCACTAATGTACACAGCTATGATTTAGTAAAAAATAAAAATTAAAAAAAAAAAGTTTCCATCCTGTTATTTGCTTGCATGGTCTGTGGGTTCATTCTTTAACTTCGAGACCTAGGACCTGGAAGAGAGAAATTCTGTCTACAATATGCTACGTAGATTCTACAGATAATACGAACTGAAACGAAGAATGTTTTCCTCAAAGTAGAGATTTTCAAGTTTTCGAACATTGATTTTATTCAAAATTCATAAATAAAGATTTTCAAGGGACAGGAGTCATACTCCTCAGAGGTCACTTTGATCTTTAAGGTTTTTGCAATGTAATTTGGGAAGAATTTGGGTTTTAAATTAACCTGGAGATAAAATCTTCCTAGCAAGTCATAGTCCAAGAAATTAATTGAATGCTATTGAATGTTGACATCCTCTCTTTCAATACTTTCACCTTATTATAACCACCTTAATTTTATAATATTTAAGTAGATTAAATTTCAAGCTGATATATAAGAATAGTAAGGGAAAATAAGGATACTTATTTTGCTAAAGTATATTCCTCTTTTATCTCCAAATAGTTTCAAAATTATATTTTATCTTTTTAAAAACAATAGATATTTGAAAAAAAATATGAAAAACTCTGAATTTCCTTTAAGGTTAGTTATTTCCCTCTCCTCCAATTCAAACACCTAAGAACACAAACTTAAAATGTTATAATATTATTTAAGTTTGTCAGTATATATCAGCTCACTTAAATCATACTTAGGAAAGTATGTTGCAATGATGTGAATTAATTTAAATTTGCAAGAATGAAGTGTTTGCACTAACATTATTGTCTTTTGCCTTTCATGCTACAAAATATTAGCTGACTAGCCTTTGGGCATCCATAAATTTGAATATCCTGATGAAGAATATAAGGACAGATTTGCATTATTTTTAATCAAAGAAGGTGATATTGTAAATTACTCAATTACGGGTACGATTTTTAGAATATTAAATACTATATTCACATTGTATTTTAAATAATGTTTTTAGTACTTACAATAAAATACATTATAGCAACATTAAACTTAGATTGCTATTCATTATTTGATCTCTTCTACTAGTCACCAGGAGTGAAATATCACTGCAATTTGTCTAGTATATAATTGCCTCATCAAATTTTCATATGGTGATATTTTTGGTTTAAACTTTCAGTGGAAATCTGGTCATGTTTTCTTGTTTAAATACTTGATTGTTAACCAAAAAGCGTTACTGCATTTCTTTCATATACTGAAGGCTAAGTAATTTATGCAGATAATTAAAGAAGTGCTTCAATTTTCATTACATCCTTAAGCATGCTCTCTTTTCAATCTAGATTAAGCTTAATAGAGTCATTTGCATGCACTTTTCACTGATTTGGAGTTTTGTTTGCAAACAAATTGGTATTGTAAAACTTACCAACTTTCTTTCCACCTATTTTCTCATTTTATTTTATTTTATTGATATGCTGAAATACTATCAGTGCCATTAACAGCTTTCTTAAGGAACTCTTCATTGGAATGAAAGATTTCATATCCTATTTACAAAATAGTACCAAAAATTTGGTGTAAAGACTTACTGAATAGAGAAATTGTTATTCTAAACCCTAAAACAAAATTTTAAAAGTTACAGATATAAGAATAGAAATCACCATTATTGCTTTCCTGTCATTTGGGGCACTACACTTTTTCTTTATGACACACATGTTCTATTTAGAATTTGAATAATACTAAAGTTATAGTAAGAAAAAATGAAATGTGATTTATTTGTACTGAAATAGACCATTTTTGTTTATTCATTTCTTTTGTGTTGCTTCCATATAAATTTAGTAGTTTTGCTGAGATTAGGAAGACTAATTTTAATTCTAGAGCATATTATAAAATTTTGGTTTTGGAGGGCACACATGAAGAAATAAAAAATTAAGCAATTTTTTAATGAGGGACAGAAAATATCATGGTGCTCTGAATTTTAATTTTTAATATTAAACATAATGAACTATTCTAGTTAAGTAACAGTACAGAGTGTAGCTGAGACAAAATATGCAATAAAATTGGACAGATAGGATTAAAGTCTGATTATAAATGATCCACAGCACCATTTCACTGGGTTTGGAAATCAGTTCCATGTTACAGTATATTCATGAGTGTGTAAGAATGCACTCCCAACTTGATTGTGTTAGTTTTCCCCTTCCTGGCCTGAGAGGAGCCATACTAAGCCACTATAAATTAAAGAATAAAGGAAAACTGACAAAATTTTACAGCTAGAGCTAACTCATGCCACTATTTTTATTCTTTGCATAATACTTTGAGAAGCAGCATGACATAGGAACAAAGGAATGGAAGGTGGCTGGTGGCAGCACATAGTGTCTGATTTTCCTCAAAGGAAAAGGAAATATATTTAAATGGTAGACTTTAAATTTAACATGCTTTTGAAAAGCTGGAAGAAATTTTTATCTGTGTATGACATATATTTGTTATAGTACTACCTTCTTCTGAGTCTTTGTGAAAAAATAAGATCTTATTTTATTTTATAGTTTTAAATTATTTTTCTGATAATTTTCAAATAAGAATATTTGTATTGAGTTAAGTTACCATTGTAGAATAATTTGCCCAATACTGTTTCCTTTTTTTCATTAGGTATATGGATGTTTATTATAAATATTTAGGTATATGCAATGCATAATTTCTTTTTTTTTAATGGACCGTCTATTTATCTCTTTCTGGTTCAGAGGTTCCCAGCTGAAACAACTGTAGCTGTGTTAACATCTCTTTAATATATTCTTTTAACAAAAATTCTAAACAAATTTCAATTACTTATTCCTCAATTATCAATTTTATGTTTAACGATATGTTAGGCATGTTGATCCAGCAAAAGAATTAAATTAAATAACTCTCATGTATCTTTTTATTTTTTCTTCACTGCAGGTTGTTTTAGGAGGATAGGTTTAAGTGGAAAAACTAAGGTTCTCTATTTCCACAATTTCCAGTTTGACTATCTAAATAAAAAATTAAGATGAAGCTTAACTGTCATTAGGATATAAAGTATATGCAGAGTTTTTAGGTAAAGGTCAAGGCAAAGAACTAAAATGTAGCATTTCAATAACTATTAGAGATGCCTAGCTTTAGAAGATGAAATGAAAGGGTATGCAAAGTCAGTCGTACTAAAACTCTTAAAAGATCCCTGATACCTGATCATTGGTTTAAGGGATGGCAAAACAGCAAATGCTAAAATCAATCATTAACCAACTATCTTAATAGCTGAGAGAAAGTGATGGTGGGTAACTTGGGAAGAGTTTACAGAGTTGAAACTGATGAAAGGACCTTAAAAGTATGATGTAATCCATCTTCTAAAAATAATATAATAGGAGGAAGATGAAGGATGAAACATGAAGGGCCATTTCATCTGTTAATTCTAAAAACACTGTTATGGGAAAGATGCAGTAGTTAAACTAAAGTACTGCTTTGTAGAAAAAGAAACCACCAATAACAAGAATGGATAAGTACCTCTAGGCATGTGGGTTAACAATCACCAGGGACGTGAAAATACCTCCGGACTCCTCATTCCTGTATTTGTCTTAGAGATGCTGAAAAATCTAATTCTAATAGATTCATTATCTAACACATCACCTAACTATTGAAATAACATAAATGCTGTATTTTTAGCAACAACCACTGAAAAAATATCCATAAAATGTAACATCATTTCTCCAAAAGGATAATATTCAAGGAATAGGAATATATGGCTAATAATTTATAAAGTATAAATTATGGCTAAGAAATATGAATACATGACTAATAAATTAACATGTTAATTAATGTAAAGGCTTAATAGAGATAACACATTTAAAATTATAAGTAGTGGGTGACACCTGTGGCTCAAAGGAGTAGGGCCCCGGCCCCATATGCTGGAGGTGGTGGGTTCAAACCCAGCCCCAGCCAAAAAAAAAAAAAAAATTTAAGTAGTCATGATTGACAGTCATTACTAATATTATTGGACAATATTTGGGATAATGCAACACCCCTGCAAAACTCAAATAAGAAAAACTCAAAAGATAAAACCTTGAATAATTCACAAACATGAAAAAATGCTCAATGTTAATAATTATCAAGGAAATGTAAATTGAAAACACAATGATGGATCATTTCCCCCTGTCAGGATGGCTTTTGTTGACATGTCCAAAAACAATAGATGCTACAATGTATGCAGAGGGAAAGGACCCCTTACACACTGTTAGTGGGACTGCCATTTATTTTCAAATATTGTCTCGTATCTAACAATTTTTATGTAATTTATTCTTAGCTACTTGGCTTTTAATATACTTTCTTTACTCTTTAATTTAATATACACTTTGCGATCTTCTTCTTTAAAAATGATTGTATAGAACAATAACACAGATACTCAAATAAGTAACATCTAAACCATTGGGCATGGTAAAGAAAAAAAAAAATTACCGTAGAAGCCAGAAATGGCATGACACGGTATTACTGGCAAGATTTAACATTGTATTTTGAAATGTCATTAATTCTGGATATTGCAGAAACGTGAGAAAGAAGAAATGGTGTTAAAAGACTAAATGCAAACATTGTCTTTCTCATTAATGGAAACTGATGTATTAAGTTAGCATTGAATAAGCAGAGACCTTTCCTAAAATGTTCTGATGAAAGAGGCTGCAAGAAAAGAAAGTGGAAGAAAATGGAGTCTAAGCAATTAGTCAGGACAAAAATAAAAATATATTACTCTGTTAAAACTGTCACTAAGCTAAAGAGAAAATAAAAACATAAAATATTGATATGTAATGATGATGCAATAACAAAAATAAAATATAATAATAATGCTGTGAATTGTATGTGTCTACGTATATAATTAGAAAGTAAGAAAAATGGAAAGAGCAATTAAAAATAAATAAAATGAGTCTTTAAAAGTAATAATTTCCATGTTGATGTATCCAAGCAGTTATTATTTATCTATACTTACCTATACTTTTGTTTGCCAGATTTTAAACAATTAAACTATATCTGAGATATACACATACCAAATATAACTTTATGAAATATTGCTATTATGAAAAATAGTTCTTTAAAAATTGAGAATATATGTCATTATATGAACTTTTAATAATGAAAACATGTTTTACAATATATGAGTTGGTATTAATGTATTATTTGTAGGTTATATAATATTTTACACGTTACATTCCTAGACAATTGTCAAACTAACACAGGCAAACTCCTTTAATTTAAAATAACCACTATTTAAATAAAAATAGTTTCAATAGACTTGGCCATTTAAGCATACATATATAGCATACAATAGTATTTGAATATTGATAAAATAAGATGATTTCTGAGGATAAATATCAAAGTCAGATAACCATCAGAAGGTAAATATCAATATTATTTAATTAAATTAACACTGTCCAAAACATCTAATACTTTAAACTAAATGCCACTTTTGTATACAACCATTTTTATTTGATCCTTTTATTTTTACTTGAAGTCTTGCAATTGTTAAAAATTTGATCTCAGTTCTCGAAAATAAAATTACTGACTTTTTTTCCAATATCATTAGAAAAAAAGTGGCATTTTTGCTAATGCCATTTTAAAAACCAGTTAGATGATTTGTAACAAAGTGAAGCATAAACATTGTACACTTTCCAGCATCACCCCTTTCCCTGCTAGGCAATTGATAGACAAGTGGGCTGATTTTTATCTGCTAGCATCTTGGGATCTATGGTATCACTATAAAATGTCCCTCTAATTGGATTGTTGAAACCTACCAGAGCCGATTTAAATTTGTATTTTTCTACGGTGAATCTTTTAAAATCTGAGAGGAATATATCCTTGCTGTGCCTAGCAGGCTGGACTAAGTACCTCAGTGCCCCACTGATCCTATTTTGGATAATTGTTCGAGAAAAAGTTATTCAAATATAAGTACAAAGTAGCTCATTAATGTTGGTTTTCAATTAACTGTCCCATTTTTGAGGAGCAAAAAGTAACAATATGAGGAGCATGATTAAACCATATTGAACAGCATATTATTTTAACAATGAATGAATTAATCAACTTCAGAATAATCTTGAGGTATGTTTTATAACAACTCTTCATTTTTCCTTTCTAGCAAGATCAGATTGCAATAGGGAAGAAAGGAAAATATCTGGAAATGTCTGAGTTTTCAATCAAAAATTCGCTAAAGCTCTCTCATCTCTTTTATTTCTAAGATACCTTGGAATATTTCACAGGCTTTTGTAGAAAAAGTGTTGAATTTTAACAAATTACAGGTCTTATTGTACTTTTTTCTCAGAGCTACATGATCAATTAACCTTTAACAAGCTAAAATTAACTCAAAAACACATGCTTCTATGAATGTGTGTCATTTTAAATAATGCTACTTAAATTTTCTTAGTGAACTGAACGTAATTACATTTGATACAGGGATGTCTTACTTTCATCTTACATTTAAGGCCCTCTTTAAATCTTAGGATTTAAAAATTTTATAGGAACTACTTATATGACAATTACCAATCTGAAGGAGATAGGAAAAACAACTATAGCAGCAGTAAACTGATAATGTTTCTTAATTTATAAGAGAATATGTTGTTATGTTATAAGCTATCACATATTCTATCCAAAAGTGAAGGATTTCTGCTTGTCAAAATGTATGCCTATGAGATTCCTCGGGTAGGAATAAGCCAATCTACCACTCCTGCAATAAGATGTCCTTTCCATATAATAGTCTTCTATATTTTATTTTAATTTAAAATGCAGCTACTCTGTCAACACATGCATTATTTGTATACATGTAGTTAACTTGTGAAAAGAGCTTAGTAAGTAATCTATATGACTGTATTTTTCAGTGCCTGTACTTATAGTTATTTGATAAGTGTTAGAATGCTGCGAAAAGAAATTGAATGATAGATAATATACAATAAAATATAGAGATGAGACAACACTATGAATGTCTTATTATTTTATATCATAAGTTAAATACTAAAATAAATAAATGCCATTCATACATGCAGCTGTAATTTAAATCAGTAATTCAGATGTCTCCAAAAAAACTCATGTCTTACCTGCCTACACAGATTCTGTAATTTACTAGGCTTTAGTTTAAGCAGCGTATTTCTGCTGACCAAGTGCTCACATTGTTTATTACTTGGTTTGACCAAACTTTAGTCAGACTTGTCTCCTTCCCAAAGGCCCCTGAACTTTGACTTATAGAAAAGCTCAATCAGGAATACATTTTCTGTTAATTGGCCATTCTGAATTCAGAATAATTTCCTGTCAAAGCATCTTGATCATGTGGTTTCAACTCCACTGGTCACCCTCTTTTTCAACAGCAACAAAATCCTGCTAGCTATTCTGCCTCCTCTCTATTTTTTAAGCCTTTTTGTTTGATTTTGAAACATTTGCATTCGCTGTATTCATGGCACTCTCCCTATTGTACTAGTCATTTATAATAACGTCTCTCCTTATCTAAGTCCAGACTTGTTTTTATTTGAACTTGACAGTTCATACTGTATAGAAAGAAATTACCACTTCTGGTTAAGAATTAAAGACCTAAAATATCATGAGCTGAGCATGAAACATTTTGTCCAAAATAAATACTCTGAAATGAAATGGGCTATTTAGAACAATGAATGAGACTATGTGTTTCTTATACTCAACAAAGAGTAAACTCTGACTATATAGTATCCATACTATATAATTCTCTGCTCTGCAATTAAAGAGAAATTTACTTTAGAGTATAGGAGCAAGTCTAAGTAAAAGGTTGGACATCTACATGAAACATGCAAGATGAAAAGAAATGAATTAACACCATTTGAATTCAAGAAATGCATTAAGGAACATGATATAAAGATACTAAATAAGTGCTATTAATTTCCTATAAGAAAAGAATAGTAGTGATCTGTGGTGGTACAGACTAAAGTTAGAGAGAGTTATTATTTATATATCCAAATGGAATATAGTGAAATCATGATAGATGTCTGAAGAGAAGGAGGATGGTAAGGACAGTCTTTTTTTTTTTTTCTTTTTGATGGCTTTGTTGGATTATTGCTTTTAGTGTAAGAATATTATAATTCAATAGCTCTTTCAAAGTAATGACTCTAAAACTTTCAATGTGTGATATTGACTTTCAAGTGAAATTATTTTTATACTTGCTTGCATTTGCTTTACGATTTATTTGCACTTGCTTTACGATTGTAACAAAGAAACATCTGTTAATAAAGACACACAGGTAATTATTACTAAGGAGGAATTAGGTTTCCTCTTACTTTTAAGAGAGTAGTTACAGCTGAATGGAATACACTACCAACATTTTTATTCTCCAGATACAAGTACTGTTCATTTGCTTTGATTTATTTGCATTTCTATTGCTTGTTCACCTTGAATTACATTTTATTGTTTCCATCTTGAATGGTAATGGTGTCATCATCATGAATAAGTTTCTCACATCAAAAAGTGTGTACCCGCTGTTTCCATCTGCTTTTCTTGCACTTTCACCTTGCTGGGACACCTAAGAAGACACATAATAAATCAGGAAAAAGCTCCTAGTATAAGTTATCTTTCATTGTTAACTTTTTCATTGTATATTTCATACAGGACTCAAAGAAACTTGATAAATGGGAATAAGCTTGTGCTTCTCATATTCATGAACAATCCACTCCTTATGTGTTCCTTTTATTAATTGAGCTGCAGTATAATATGCAAAAAATTCTAAAAATCAACAATGTGCATCATGATGAATTTTTACAAATTTTATGATTTGTACAAATAAAAAAATGAAAAGCACAAGGTAGTCAGTGTAATGTAAGCTCACAAGGCAGAGTAAAATATTTGTCTTCTACAATTTTAGACACTGAATTTACGGATACATTTCTACTGAAAATTCTGTGAGATATATTATACTTCATTTCAAATTTCCTCAAAGATTAATCAAAGGTATGCTTGTTTTCCCAAGTGCTATATTTTTTAAAGATATAATGCCCTCCAAATTGTAAATGCTATTCCATTTGATTTAGATGGACCATTTATCTTTGCCGATTTTATTGCTCTGGGAATAGAAGTGAAGAACTAAACAGTGTATATGCTTACTTTCACACTATTTTATTAATGCATCTGTGGAGTTCTCTATCATTTTGTTGCTCTGGAAGACAGATGGAGTGAGTAGTGATAATGTAACAATTTGCATAGGCAGTTCAATCAAGTCATCCCTCCTTCCAAATTGATTCACTAGGGCACTTTGAACTTATGACAATGTATGGGGAACAAAAATGAATCTATGCATATTGTATATGTATAAGCACACGAAATTTTCTAAATTACTATATTTGAAAAGGCATTTATTTTCTAACATATATGCAATTTTCAATCAAGTAAAAGTGCCACTCACAGAAGGAAAGCTTGTGCTTTCAATTTACTCACCCTTTCCCATATTTGTTTAAGCAGCCTCCAGTGAAAATCCTAAGTGGACTCCTCACGTTTATTTTTTTCCTATCAAAGCACCCAAAATGCCAAATGTTGGCCCTCTGACAATACCACCAGAATAACCTATTGATTAAAGCAAACTGGAATATATTGCTTACCATAATAATTGAGAACAGTTGTTGTAAGAGTCCTAGGAGTATTGTAGAAGGGAATAAATATAGGTGGGATATCTTTGAGGATGAGGAAGGAAACTTACTGAAGAGGAGCCTTTCAGTACAGGAGCTTGAGAAGGTCAAGGGTTTCATGGCCAGGGCTTGGAGACAGCCTGGTAGAGTCACTGAGCCTAATCGAACTATCTGTCAGTAGTTGACTGCTTTCTGGAAGTTTCTGGAACAAACAATAAAAGTTAGGTACTTCATCTTCCTTAACGAATGTTTTCTAGAGTATATGACCATATTAATGTGAGAAATGGAATAACAAGTTTGTATTAAGGAAGACATTAAGCTGTGTGGGTATAGATGATTTGATTCTTAGCATCAATCACCCTTTGACTTCATTCTTCAATTTAAGCTGAAGGATAGAGCATCAACATCTGGGGAAACAGTCAGTACATTTCTTACTATGATCATATATTAAATACTTGAGGGCATTTCTTTCTATCTTTGAGAGTGTCATAGTTGTGTTCTTTTACTTGATGAATTGCCAGTTGGATCATTTCACAGGATAGCAACTGTACAGGGTAATAGGAAATTCCTGAGATCACACACTCAAATATTGCAGAAAATAGTAACAAAGTATTGTGGACAAAACCCGTAGTTCAGTTTTTAAGCCAAAGCCTAGCTTCTAAAGTAACCCAAGATACAGATCCTAAATTACACCAAGGAGACAGATATTAACTCCAGTCTAAAGAGCCCACACAAACATATGGCATCATTACCCAAAGTGCCTACATTTATGACTTTTTACTTCTCAGTTCTTTTGGAAAGTTGAAAATCCAAAAAATCTACAGGGTGCAATATTCTTCCTTTACACAGCACATGTTCCTTATGAGGAGGTCATATTATTTCTATGGAGGCCGAATCCAAACTAACAGCTATCTGATTTAATGATCCATTTGGGTGAGAGGTTCTGTGGCCTTGGCAGCTTTACCTAGTTCTCTCGCTATTCTCAGACCTGTGGAATGTAGCATCTTCCCTACTATGTGTTCCCCATTTAAAGAATAAATTGAAGAGGCTTCAGGAGAATAGAAAGCAACTTAGAATTCCCTTGAATACTTAAAATTCCTGAATGGCTAGCTTATTATGTTGTTTGCCATGCAAAAGTCACTGAAAAGTTAAGCCAAATTATACAGGAAATCGATCTTTAATAGAAACTGGTATCAAGAGAGGTTGAGTGGCTGCCAAATAAAATAGCCAGTGACCCAACTAGTGAGTTTCATCATTTGTTCACTTGAATCATTTGATTCACTTTGAGTAAATCATGAGAAATGCCAGATAATTATTGACTCATGCCAGGGGCTGAATAAGGATGCAAAAAGCGAAGTTAATAGTGTGGGGTGTAGAAGTAACAGTTGTATATTAATAGTTCAAAACTTTAATTTAGCCAAAAGAAAAGAGGCAAGGAAAAAAATAAATATGTATATGTATTAAAGTGTGACAACAAGTAGCTCTAGCTATCTGGGTCTTGTATTCTGTTTCTTGAGTAAAAACTATATACCTCGTTGTGTTTAATTTTGCTTTGTATTTTATTTTATTGGTATAAATGCATAGGGTGTAAGTATAATTTTGTTACCAGGATATGTTGCTTAGTGGAGAAGTAGGATTTTAGTATATCAATCACTCAAAAATATACATTGTATGCATTATGTAATTTAAATCATGCACCTCTCTCCCACCTCCACCACCCTTCCAAGGGTTCATTGCCTATGATTCCACACTCCATGTCCATTTGTACACATTATTTAGCTCCAACTTATAAGTGAAAACATATAATTTTTGTCTTTCTGTATCTAACTTCCTTCACTTAAGATTTTAACAGCTGCCAGTCCTAACCATGTTGTTGCAAAAGACACAATTTCATTCTCTTTTATGGCTGAATTGTATTCTATTGTGTGATACATCCATAGTACACCAGATTTTCTTTATCCATTCATTTGTTGATGGAGGCTTAAGATGATCTTTGCTATTGTGACTAGTCCTGCTATAAATGTAGAAATGCAGGTATCTTTTAGATGTAATGATTTCTTTGATTTCTTTTTTTTTGAGGGGGGGAGGATAGCAATTTGTTTACTGGATTCAGTGGTAGTACTATTTTCAATTCATTGAGAAATAGTCATAATATTTTCCATAGAGTTGTAGAGGTTTACATTCCCACTAACAGCATATGAGCATTTCATTTCTCCTCATCTTTGCCAACATCTGTTACTTCTTTTTGATAGTAACCATTCCTATTGGTGTAAAATGATATCTTATGGTAGTTTCAATTCATGTTTGTCTACTGATTAGTGAGGTGGAGGATTTTTTCCATATTTTTTTTGTCATTTCTATGTCTTCTGTTCTCTTTTTGCCCACATTTTAATAAAGTTATTTAGGTATTTACTTGTTTATTCATATATTTTGGTGTTTTTTTAATTGTTTGAGTTCCTTATAGATTCTAGATATTAGTCCCCTATCAGATGCATAGTTTGTAAATATTTTCTCTCATTCTGCAGGTTGTCTTTTCACTTGGTGATTATTTCTTCTGCTATGAAGAAGCTTATTAAGTTTTATTGACTCATATTTGTCTATATTTGTATTTGTTGCTTGTTCTTTTGAGATGAATTCTCATGTTATTGGTCTTTTGAGATGAATTCTCATGCATTCATGTTCTTTAGTCATGAATTCTCTCCCCTAGATCAATGTCTAGAGGAAGACTCCCAACATTTTCTTCTAGAAATTTTACACTAAAGTCTTCAATCTATCTTCAGTTGCTTTTGGTATATGGTGAAAGACAGGGGTCCAGTTTCCCTATTCTGCATATAGCAATTCAATTTTCCCAAGAGTATTTATTTAAAAGGGCAGGTTTTCCCCAGTGTACATTCTTGTCAATAGATAAGTAGTTTTCTTTCTGGGTTTTTTATTTTGCCCCATTAATCTATTTGTTTATTTTCTTATGCCATTTGGTTACTATAGTCTTGTAGAATAATTTAAAGTCAGATCATTGGATCCCTCTAGATTTTTTTCTTTTTACTTAGGGTTACATTGGTAATTTGAGCTCTCTTTATTAGTTCCATATGAACTTTAGAATTTTTTTTTTTTTGAGTTCTGTGAAAAATAATATTTGTAGTTTCATAGGAATTGCAAAGAATCTGTTTGGGCAGAGTGGCCATTTTATCAATATTAATTCTTTCAGTCCATGAGCATGAGATTTTTTTTAATTTGTTTGTATCATCTACAGCTTCTTCATTAGCATGGTTTAGTTTTCCTTGCAGAGGTCTTTTACCACCTTAGTTTAATAGTTGGGTATTATTTGTTTTATGAGTGTTGGTTTTCTCTTTAACTATTGCAAATGGGATTGCCTTCTTGATTAAGATGTCAGTTTGATCATTACTAGGATATAGAAACACTACTGATCTTCCTATGGTGATTTTGTATCCTGAAACGTCAACGAATTAATTTATCAAATCAAAGTCTTTTTGGAGCAATATTTAGAGTTTTCTCTACCTTTTGAAGACTATTTGCTTCTGGAAAACTTCTAAGAATCTTTAGTTTCTAATGTCAACCATATTGACGTGATTTGTTAATTGTGTGTCTGCATGAAAACATTGGCACAAAGACAAAGCCCTGGGATCTGCACTGGCTTCTTAGTTGCTAATAGCATCCAATACGCTTCTTTCCAGTGACATTCAAATAGTGTCTTTCTCTTACACAACTTCCAGAAACAGGTTTCTGCAAATTTTGCTCATGCAGGTGTTGTTTAGCAAAAGGTTAAGGAATCGATGCCCAGACCTGACAGCAGTCCTGGGTGCAATGCCAGAGTGTGAGAATTGGGATCAGCAGTGCTAACTCAGAAACATCAGACAGCTTCCTAAGGCTTCACATAAATATTAAGGGTAGTGATGAACCTACAAGGCCCTGATCTCACTGGGATTAAAGGTAATAACAATACTTTAGGCCATGAAATACTAATGTTCTCTAAAGGCTTTAACAATTTCAGTTTCAGAATTTCATTTGTACTTAATGTATTTTCCAAAGATCATGAGTGACAGGGATTATTAAACTACTTATTATTTATAAGACATTTGTAGAGACATGTACGAATAGTCCTGGGAAAATGAGTGTTTTTGTCATTAAAGAGTTATTTTCAAATATTCTAAGTTGAGAACATAAAATCAAGTACTTCTTTGTTATCGTTAGAACAATACTTCTCCGCCAAAGAAAAGCTTTAATCAATTTCAAGGATAAGCACAAAATGATAGGAACATATTAATTCTTAGAGCAGGTTGGTTGCGTGAAATTTAGTAGATTTAAAAAAAAAAGGCTCCCTATTTAAGGTATTGTCAACATCTCACCTTAATAGTTTTATTGGAATTATGATTGTGAAAGATGAAACATGCATCCAAGACAGCTTCAAAACTCTAAATTTTTCACACAAATATTATTGAGAATAGTGGGATATATGGTATTTACTGTGGTAAATGGCTAAATAGCTCTGACTAATGTGGAGGGGTTCCAGTGCCCCAACCCAATCAAGTGACATGGTCTCATGTGCTCCCCGAGAAACATTGCCCTAAGATGGAAAAACTTCTTTCTCTGTCGACATGTCTGACATGTAAGAACAATCTAGTAAGAACAATCAGTTAAATGTTCAGAGTAAGGAAAGTTACCGGTGGGCCTCGCACGGTTGTAGCTGGGGGCTGCGCGCTTGTGGAGATTGTGGGCACAGATACTGTGTTCCATTCCCCTTTTAGCAAATTGTGCTTTCTTAAGTTTTAGGAAACTAATCCAACAGAAGGGACAGCCAGGTGCTGTTGTGGTTCAGCCTTGAGCAAAGTGTTGAGCAAAGTGTTCTCAATTTAGATTGACTATGTATGTGTCCTGCAGCATCTGTGCTGAACAAAGAATTTTCATGGCAGTTTTTGTGATTTCATCATTATTTGTTCCCTTTTCTATTTCTATACCTTTATTTAATCAGTGTTGTGTATAAAAACACCCAATAAAGGTGGGTAGTCACTGAGTGCCCCAGCGAGTCTCAGTATCTCTTTCACTGCATTTTGTGTGCAGTGCTTCCTGCCACATCTCCAAACATTAGTTCCGTGGGCAACTACACTAATGTATTACATTTATGATCACAAGCAAAAACATAAGAATGAAAAATTCTTTTTATGGTTTAACATAATTTATAGCTGTGTATTTAAGTATATTTTGGATCTGGAACAAAACATTAACAGGGAGGGCATTGGTTTTTGACATATATACTTCACAAAATTGTCTCAAAAATTTACCTTGTTTTTCCCGATTGAGGAGGGTGTTTAATTTAGATCCATAAATACATGCTTGCAGACATTATTGTACTGGACTTTGTGGTTTGATCTTGAGTAAGTTTATTTTTAATGCTGAAAATTACAAAAACATTGAAATGTATGTGTTTTCATTGAATTCCTCCAATTTAACCCAGGAAGACTCATTTTCTATTTTGATAGCAAATTTGATCAACAACAGAGTAATCACGGTAGTTTTAAGTTAAATATTTTTTTGGAGAATGTGATGACAAGTTTAGTTATTTCTGTTCTCTTTCCTTTTACAAAATGAAGAAGCAAATTTTTGTTACCTGGTAACTATTCCAGGAAAGTCAAAGACAGTTTAGGCAAAAAATATATCTTAATGCCAGATCTGGCTGGAGGTGAAGGTTCCCTGTTTGATGGTGTGTTGTATCACAGAACGAGCATTGGTGCCTAGTTGATGAAGAAGTGATCGTAAAGATAAAGCAGTCACATATATACTCATATTGATTTACTAACAAAGCAAACACAATGTCACGATCAGTGAGAAAGTCACTCTGTCAGCCGAGACTCAGGAAATGCCGCAACCCTTTAATACATTTCCTCCAGCTGTGGTGACCCCCACACATGAGGAGAGGTGTCTTGGTTCCTAAGACCATCAGAAATACGTGTGTGCCAAAGGTCTTAGGTGACCCCCATGAAAGGGGAAAGGGTTGTTTGACCCCCAAAGGGGACACGACCCACAGGGTTGGGAACTGCTGTTCTATATGCTAACTGGTCCATCTCACCTTTACTCTCATGGGATCAGCTGTCACCTCTGGCCCCTTGGTGTAATGGACAGATTAGTGTTCCCTAACAAGGTCAGTAATATGCACACCTCTGCCTCAATTTTCCAGAACCCACAGGAGTCAAAATTAGCAATGTTATAGAAGTGGTAGAGAGTCCTAGGTCAGTTTAGGGTCAGTGGGGGCGCTTCACTGTGTGCTTCCCCTTGGGAACAGTCCCTAGCCTTAATTGGTTCCTGCCTTTTGCCCTTAGCCTTGACCCTTTGTCTTCCACCTTACCCATAGAGGAGAGAAGCAGGAGCCAGTGGGGGAGCTGGGTCCCCCCTCAGGTGGTCTCGGCAGCCCCTCTCCCCTCAGGAGAAGTAGCCCCGGTGGTGGTGGTTGGGGGGTGGGAGGGATGGGACCAAGCTCTCCACAAAAATCCAAACTCCTCTTTTTCTAGAGGAGGAAAGCCCTTGCCTGGAATCCACTACTTTCTCATCAATATAAAATGGAAAAAAATGGGGGAGCTATTTCATTATATTACAAACTTTCTCTGAGCTCACGTTTATGTCATCTTTATATCGGGCACCTCTGAAACTCCAGCTGTTCAGCAGAGCTGGTCGGTCACTCAGCAGAACTAGCAAGTGTGGCTGAGTTTCCATGAAGGACTGGAAAATGAAGCAGCACCTGCTCCAGTGCAGTAGAAAAGAGCAGGGTTTATTTACAGTAAACCGGGATAGGCAGAGGCCTTTCCAGAGAGGGAAAGACCCCTCTTCAGACGAGATGCCTCACAAAGGCCGCGCACAAATAGCTGCTCTTAGTTCCGCCGACAGTTATCTGGGCCCCGGGACTTTAGGGGTGCTTGTCTGCCTTTCACTGCTCACAGATTACTTCAGTTGCCACACACCCCCATTTTCCTTCCCTTTTTAGCCATAGTTGCTACTTAGTAATTCCCTGACAATCGTATGGTGGTGACTAGTAGTCTTCTGATTTTTGTGACCTTTCTCGTGTCTGGTCTGACCTTACTGATCTGTAACCGCGACCATTACTCCACTTTATGTCACAAGCTAGAAACTGCATTTTGTGGAAAACAGATCGTATTTGATCAACTGAGCCACCAATTTCCTGAAACTCCTGGTTTGCTGAAGGGCCCTTTATTAACTTCTTTGCCTAGCGGCCAGACTTTGCTCCTGCTTCCCCTACTTAGAGACCATTGCTATCCCTAATCACTTGGTGACATTTAAGGTGGAAAAAATATTCATACACAATAACCTCTCCAAAGACATTTAGACATTCTGTTATTCTGTCATTATTTTACAATGCTAAAGAAATAGGGTAAATTAAAACTATTTTTTCCTATTTTTTTTTTTTTTTAGAGACAGAGTCTCACTTTATTGCCCTCAGTAGAGTGCCATGGCATCACACAGCTCACAGTAACCTCAAACTCCTGGGCTTAGGCGATTCTCTTGCCTCAGCCTCCTGAGTATCTTGGACTACAGGTACCCGCCACAATGCCCGGCTGTTTTTCTCTTTTTGCAGTTCGGCTGAGGCCGGGTTTGAACCTGCCACCTTTGGTATATGGGACCGGTGCCCTACTCGATGAGCCACAGGCACTGCCCTGTTTTCCTATTTTGAAGGTTCTCAAATATTTACAGAATGTTTTTTAATTATTTAGTTTTACATTTACATAATACATTAGTGTTAACTTCCTAATTATGTTTTTCCTTTAATATATTACTGATCAGGCTTGGCGCCTGTGGCTCAACTGGCTAAGGTGCCAGGCACGTACACCTGAGCTGGTGGGTTCGAATCCAGCCCAGCCCACCAAACAACAATGAGGGCTGCAACCAAAAAATGGCCAGGCATTGTGGCAGGCACCTGTAGTCCCAGCTACTTGGGAGGCTGAGGCAGGAGAATCATTTGAGCCCAAGAGTAGGAGATTGCTGTGAGCTGTGATGCCACGGCACTCTACCCAGGGGGACAGATTAAGGTTCTGTCTCAAAAAAAAATATATATATATATATAACTGATCATATATGTAAGTGTATATATAGATATTTATATTTATATATACATATGTATATGTATATATGTCCATTTGTATTCTAATATTTGCAAAACATGTATAGAAGATTTAGATACAATAAGGAGCTATCAGGGGGAAAAAAGTCACAACTTTGAATTCATCTCAGTCAGAGCAACTAGAAGTATAGAGTTATTATTTTTACAAAGAAGACAACAGGTGAGAAGGTTTGGGGGTAAGTTAAGGAATTAAAAACTATGAAAATTTTGGATCCCATTATTTCAAGAAATGCATCAGATTTCAAACTGAAGACATTATGAGCTCAGTTGTACTTTGGAGAAATTTTCCAGTCTGGAAGTATCTATGTTTGCTTAGCACATACATACATAAATTATATTTAAACTCAGGAAAATGGAAGGATCGTTAAGGGGATAAGTTATGGACAAGGATAGGAAGCTGCTGAGCCTAATTGGTTTTATAACATTAAGGGGATGTGAATCTGTGTTCAAAGAAGCATTAATATTGAGTTTAAGATTCTTGAAACAGAGAATTTCTGAATGGTGAGCTCAGCCATGGAGTAGATTGCAGAAGCAGAGTAGAGGATGAAAAGTTCAAGGAAAACCATCATTTAAGAAATGAATGGTCCATCCACAGAGATATTGAAGTCACCCATTATGGAAAAGCTAAGGGTACAAACAGAGGCTCTGGGATAATTACTGTCATCTCTACTTCCTTAAAATTTGAGAATTGGAGATTTGTAGCCAACAGTGCTGAGTAAAGGGTCACAGACATGAAAGCAAAGATCTCACGTAAAGTGCCTAGGCAGTCAGAGACTTCTAGCAATTCTCTCCCATATTCATTTTTCTCTTCTTATGATGTCAATTGCCCACATGGCTGTCCAGCTGACCATCACACTTCCCACCCTTCTAGGTCAGGAGACTAAATTTTGGATAAGGGTACACCAGGGTAAGAAATTCTTATAATTTCCTAAAAAGGGAGGGCCATTCCTTCCCCTTTTCCTTTTCAAGTTATAATATACTCAACACCTATATCTCTCCCTAAAGTGATGTCCACGCAGAGAGTTGAAAATACAAACCCATAAAGAAGCTACTGAGAACAATGGTTGACCGATTTAGGCACAAAGGATGCCCAGTAGTGTTACTGCTCAAACTAGAATGATGATTTCATATCAACCATTAGAGAAGATGTGATAGCTTTTTTAGGACTTTGATAATATTTCAACTGAATTATAAAACTTCGCTTCCTGTGATAGAAATAGAGAGAAAAAGAGACTGGATCCAATTCTGTATACTCTGGAAAAAAAAAGATGACGTTGATATTATAAATAAGCAGAAATAAAATTAGGAGAAAGATGACAGAGAGTGAGAGAAGGAGGATATTTTCATAAATATTGTCTTTAAATACATCGAAAGAGTTTCATTTTAAAGTGCTGATTTTTTCCTTTAGGTAAATTCACTTCTGTCTGGATCCCAGGTCTTCAATCAATACTAAGGTTCTGAAAAGAACAGAATTCTTACATACTAATGATCTGTCTGTTTCCCCACTATTATTCCTGACCTTAAGTAACCTGTACTTTTTTAAAAATATTTTTTTAACATAGATGACAGAATTCCTATTTTATTTTTTAGTGTCCTTAAATTCTTCCAATTGTCCACCTTTAATGAGTTTTTGTGAAATAGGAAAATAGTTTCCAGGTAAGCATGTCATCAGAATTCTGACATCCTCAATTTTTCAGAGTCCTGGTATTTGAAATTCAAAAATTAGCTGAGGATTTTATTTTCCCTAATTGTTTTTGGTCGTGATGGTAATGTAACTATTCATGGCCTCTCAAACTTCAAACTATTTACTGGAAATAATAAAATAGCCGATATTTGATACTAGCTGTATTTCAGGCAGTAGTTACCCTTTTAAAATAACTTTTTGACATTGTGGGAGTTCAAAATATGTTAAGGCTTAATCCAAAATTTAATATATTTTTCTCATAATATGTTTTATTCAAATACTATCAAAGATAAGTGCCAACTGAACATTTGCACAAAAGAGATGAAACAGTTCTTTTTCAAGGGATTTCCGATAAACCCTGATGACCAGAGAAGCATCTGCAGTTAAAATTTCAAGCAGCTCGTGTGTTAGTATTGTACGTGGTGTGAGAACTCAGCATATGTAGTGTTTGATGTTTTAATCATAAGCTCCAGGTATTAATTAAAGTAAACTTTTTACTCTAGGCAGTGAAGACATATTGTTATAATATATTTATAGTAACAAATGGCTGTCTTAGTAATATTTTGTCTGCTGATAAGCAAGTCACACTTTCATTAAAGAAAGAGACATTAACATAACCAATACTAAAATGTAGCATTCCAGTATTTCTTATTTGCAACAATCACCTCAAAATGTGCTACAAAAAGTGCCTACAAATAAGTGTCTAGTGACTACGTGAAAGAGGTGTTGTCAACCCAAAAGTGCCTACAAATAAGTGTCTAGTGACTATGTGAAAGAGGTGTTGTCAACCCGACCTTAATTTTCTATATGTTTATTAAATTTGTGATGTTGCATGCAGTGAAGCTGAAGGATGTCTAGTACAGCATGTCTGGAGTTTTGTTAATGTCCATCAAGTTGGTGATTGCTCGCCTGCAATCCTAGCACTCTGGGAGGCTAAGGCAGGTGGATTGCCTGAGCTCACATGTTTGAGGCCAGCCTGAGTCAAAGTAAGTTAGCCTGAGCTATCATCTCTAAAAATGGCTGGGCATTGTCTAGGGCACCTAGAGTCCCAGCTACTTGGGAGGCTGAGGCAAGAGAAACCCTTGAACCTTTGAGGAGTTTGAGGTTGCTGTGAGCTGTGATTCCAAAGCACTCTACCGAGGGCAACAAAGTGAGACTCAAGTTGGTGATTGCAAGTGCTTTTCAAGCACAAGTAACTTTTGCTTTTATTTTCAATCACTCATATTTTTCTATGACAGTACAGGTGCTAAATTTGACATCTTAGTATACTTTTCCTTCATTGAATATTGTTCATTACTTTATTCACTAAGGAAAATAAACAGATTAGGTAAGTCGAGTTAGTTGCTTCCTTCTTCAGCTTATATATGAAAGAAGAGAAGCAGTATATTTTAAGTGAATTTATAAGTGAAGAGGGGTATCTATGGACTCATCTTAACCAGCTAACAATTTCTATTATGTCCAGTTTTAAAACTAAGAAGAAGTAAAAGATCAGACCACCAAGTAATAAAACAAGGAGTTCAATAGGTCTTAGGCATTAAAACTTGGAGGCACAGACTTGGCACTTGTAGCATAGTGGTTATGGTGTCAGCCACATACACTGAGGATCGCGGGTTTGATCCCAGCCCAGGCCAGCTAAACAACAATGATAACTGCAACAAAAAAATAGCCAGGCATTATGGCGGGCACCTGTAGTCCCAGCTATTTGGGAGGCTGAGGCAAGAGAATCACTTAAGCCCAAGAGTTTGAGGTTGATGTGAGCTGTGATGCTACGGCACTCTACTGAGGGTGACAAAGTGAGATACTGCTTTAAAAAAATAAAAAAAAACTTGGAGGCACAGATTCAGCTAGAAGCCAAATTGCATTCTGAAGATAAGGAAAGGAGTAAGGGGGATTTACAGAGAAGCAAAGGGTGATTATGCAAGTTGTTTTTAAGTAATTGTCAATGGTAGAGGTGGCTGGCTTTATAGATGAGACCATAGTTCATTGGTTGTCACTGACTAGGAGTTGCAGCTCTGGAAAAGTTCAGCGTTCTTCCAAGACATAGGGGTAGTGGTGGTTTGATACAGTTTTCCTATGTTTACTTGTTTTTTGCAAGTCTATGAGTTGTGCAGGCAGCCCATCCAGGAATGGCCTCTGGCCCCACATTAGAGCCTAGACCCACATTGATGTCATTTCATGTATTATATTTCACATTTTGATCAAGGCCCAAAACTCAGATTTCCAGAAATGGATATAAACTGCAAATATTGAACTATGACATTAAGTTTTCAAGGTATGATAGAGCAAACAACGAGGGCAAAGCAGAACAGGAGGCAATTGGGTTTCATTATAAAGAGGAGTCAGGAAGATGCCATATGTCTTCAAAGACAGCTTCAAAAGATTGCCCTGATCAGTACAGGAATTCAGAAAGGACAAAGTACTTAATAATGAATTCTATAGTAAGGGGGATTAGCAAGAGAGCCAAAAGGGAATAAATCAAGACTTGTAAGTAGTTAACAACAGGACCCAAGTCAATTTTACTTGGTGTTAAGGGGCTAATAACATTATAGAGGAAGTAATCCAAAGAGCAAGCCAAGTGCCTCAGTGATGGAGCATAATCTAGTTGATATTCTGAAATCTGAGTTATAAATATGCCTTTAGAAAATCAATTATTTTTGACAATAGGGAAGCATGAAGGCAGAAAAATGGTATGGTGTCCTTGTAGACTCTTGATGACAAATAAATTATTCCAATAATTGGAATTCCAATTAGCTTAAGAGTAAGTCATATTCGGAAGTCATATGCAGGCCCGGTCCTGAGCCTTGGGACAGCTGTCAGCTTCTGGTGTTGTCTGCTTCTTTGTTCCAAGACGGAGGAGAATGGTTTCTGCTCAGCATTACCTTCACATCATCATTGTACTGAGAAATCCACTAGGGAGATTGGCCCTTTTCAAAGGACTGGTTGACAGTATCTGATGACTGCCAGAAAGGACCAGTCTCTTTCTGTCTCATTTGTAACTTATTTGTAGATAGGTGCCATTTCCAGTGTATAAAATATCAAGGTTGTAGATTTTGTTGATATTCGTTGTCTCCCAGGAGCACACCGTGGAAAGATTATGCTACTATTTCTTTTTTTAACTATTAGATCAGTTCTTTATAATAGGTTTGCATGTCACTTTTATTAGGCTTATTTCATAAAATCTTTGGTCTAATTCCATGGGTCTTCCAGTACTTATTTCAAATGAAGATTCTAGTTTATATTTTCGATAAAGGGGTAGATCTAAGATTAGATTACAGGTACAGCTTTCAGACAAGGCAGATTGAGAGATTTAAGTAATTTTGTCAACTGGGTCTTAATTGTTCCTTTAGTACATCCCACTGTCCCAGAGAATCATGTATGGTAGGCATAGTGGGAATATAAAACAGATCAAATATTCCCTGTTGAGTTTATAATCTATCCAGCAAAACAAGAGCCTATGTTGTTGTACAGTCCCGAGGGTGGTAGGGTGGGGGCATGTGGGGATTATTTTCTCTAATAAGATTTTCCTTTCTGTTGAGCCTTTTGCTCTGCAACTAGCAAAGACATCAATCTATTAGGAAACATACAAATCATAAACAAGACAAATTTATATTCTAGAGATGGTGGTAGCTGGATAAAATCTATCTGCCATGTCTCAAAATGTTATGAATACAAAGAAAAAAATTCTCGTACTCTATGAATAGATTTTTCAGAGTTGTGTTTCAGACAGACTTGGAATCTCTGATAAAGTTAAGAAGCAACCTTTGGGGAAGGTTTTCAGTAATATTATTTTTTTTCAAAAAATCATTTTGTCAGTGTTCCAATCTAATATTTAATTTTGGATTCTATCTAGTCTGATCTCCTATTGGGATCACACCAGAAATTGGTTTTAGTGTTAAAATCAACCTCAAGTTTCAGTTTCTTTTTTTGTTGTTATTGTTCTGCGGGACTATCTATTGTATCTTAAGAATGCAGTTTTTGATTGTATCAAATTGGTCATTAGAGAGCGTAAGAGGCTATGAACTATGAACGGTTTGTTTGTAGAAACAGCTGCATCAGCCAAATAATTTTCCACACCTTCTTCAAAATCAGTTGTTGAGTTTCCTGGGCTTTTACTTATTGCTAAAGACTTAGAGCTTTGATGGCGTCAAGTAATTATAGAACATAGTTATTGTTTTTTTAAATTTTATTTACTTTTAAAAAAATCTTTTGGCCAATAGAGGTCATAAAACCTCTTTGTTTCCAGAGTACATCAAAATAATTTGCCCCCCCAAACATAGCACCTATCAGTAAAGATATTTGCCATCTTGTAATTGCCATCATACAGGTTGGAAAGAGTAAGAGTTCTTTCTATTGTCAGAGGTGACCTCACGTTAGGGAACACCTTCATTGCTTTTAGACAGTGAGACAACAACACAGGCAGCACCAGAGTAGAAGGTGACAGATAATAACAGGATCTTTAAGAAATGAGCAGAGAGATGCTGTGTATGTTGAGAGCTGAATAAGGAGTCAATAGAGTGGGGGACATGGACCCTTGACAGAGAGCCCATCATTTATTCTTCCTTCGTCTTTAAGAAATTTGCAGTGACTGTGATGATTCGCATACAAGGAAGGAGTTGTTTTGTTTGTTTGTTTTGTTTTTGTTGAGTTTTTCTATTTGTTTTGTGTGTTTTTGCCACAGGATGTATTTATTGTTTGTACCATCTGGTGGGTCTTTGATAGCCTCCATGCCTTTGGGTAAAACCTTCTAATGTGATCCCATATTGTTCATGGAAAAAAAGAGAGAAGAAGAAGTTATAATTAGGATACCCTAATACCAGGGGCTCAAGAAGACTCTCCTTAATAATCTCTCTCTCTCTCTGTCTCTCTCTCTCTCTTAGAAACAGGGTCTTGTTCTTGCTCAGGCTAGTCTCAAACTTTCGAGCTCAGACAGCCCATCAGCCTTGGCCTCCTCGAGTGCTAGGATTACAGGTATGAGAGATTGGGTTCTTCTGCCATGATGACGTTCAGGGTGATCAACTTTTAGAAGGGAATACGTAGGCCAAGTCATGACAAAGAAATGTGGGATACATTATTTATAGTATAGTAGGCGATGAAGGAAAACTTCCTCTATATCTTCTGAAAGTTAGCTAAAAGTCAGCTGACATAAGGTGACAGAAATTTATTAATGTGCACAGGGAAATCACAGAGCAATAACCCTCCCATGCCATGGGGTACAGATGGTTACATACACCACTTTTTAGGGGACAGGAAAATGGGGAAGGGAGAATGATTTTAGGGGGGAACCAAATGATTTTTATGGGATTTTTATGGGCTTAAAGAACATACAGTGACCTGGGACAAAGTCTGCTGAGCCTGCAAAACAGACTATGGTTTGCAACATAGGTCTGCCCATGTGTATTGTACAAACTTCAGTCTTTCTTCCTGTGACATGAGTTTACTTAATAAAATTCATGGAATGGTCTAGAGGTGTTAATAATGTTAATAATGCTATCTTCCTAAAGATTGGAACTTGGTGGTTCCAGTCTTTAGGAAGATAAAGGAACTTCACAGAATAACTTCACCCTGTACTTTGGGAATGAGAAGTTGAGACAGTAGGGAGGGAAGGTTAGAGAGTGCTTGAGATTTCTTCAGTTCAGCATGCCAAAGGGCCATATTTTGAAGTATCACTTTCTGAGCCCCAACAGTATCTTGCTAATCTCTATAATGCACTAATTTATCTTTCGATCACAGAGGCAAAAAAGCCATGACTGCCTCTATGCCATGGGAATCAAGCAAAAGACCTTTACCTGATGTTTAATGTTCTAAGTATTTTATTTGTGTCTGAGAGACAGTTTTAGCTTCTGTTTAAGAAATTATAGGGCTTGGTAGCTAATTTCTTTAATAGGTAGAGTCAGTCCTCTATGGAGGCCTCTAGAATAGAGGAAGAAAGTAATGTTGCTCACATACTGGATAAGAACAGAATGTGGAGGGAATTCCAATTTGCTATAGTCTCTGGATTTGACAGAGGGATGTGGAATTTTCAGTACAACACTGGGATTTTACTGTTCAGGCATATTTTGTTCCTTCCCACAGGAAAGCAACAAGATCTTGGTTGTCTGGATCAGTTAGGATGCTAAAGCTCTATAGTGGCAATCACAAGGAGAACAGGACTGTAGGTACCACTATGCTAACGTATGCGGGTTAAGTACATCAGAATAATGGGGTATTACAATGTTATTGAAAGCTATTCAGTCTTTGTCAAATCTCTGTCTTCCTGGTTATGGGCTTTCATATCATGGATATTTGGGGTACTGTTCTTTAAAAGTATTTTTTGTAATATTTTGATACTTTAAAATATTATACTTTGATATACTGAACAGAAGAAGCTTCAAAGTCTTTCCAGTCTTCCTTCTTCTCTCCTCTCAAACTCTCTCCCAAAACACAGGATGAAGTTGTTCTGTGAAGTTCACTTACCTGCCCAAAGACCTGAAATACTAAAAAAGACAACAATAACATCTCTCCCTTCCCTATTACCTGGGCTAGAGTATGGGAGGATTAGCTCCTGCTGTAGGTAATTCTCAAAAATGGTTTGAATCCCTTAATGGCTTCCTGGTGTAAAAGGTATTATTTAATATTTAGAAGTCTTTTGCTTCATGTTTGTGTTTGTGTTTAGAGAATATGATCAATGGCAGTGATGAATTGGAATCATAAGTTTTAGGGATTGAGGTTGGTGGTCCTAAAATATTTCATTAGGAGATATTCTTTTTGTTTTCAATAACTAAAAATATAGAGATGGGTTATTTGGTGGGTTCCTACAGAATTCCCTCTAAAATAATTTTTATTTTTTTTCCCCAATATTAATATATCTTCCCTTTCTGAGAGAAAGAGATGTGAGCTTTGAAAACTTGCAAAGATCTCAGACAATTAAGTCAATGGTAGCCAAAAAGACTAATAGAAACTTAAATGAGCACTGGAGTCCCCTGCTTTGAAAGGTTGGGGGAAGAAAGAAATTAGTTACTGTCATCTGTTGATTTCAAACACCAACCATCTTTACAGTTACTTCAAGAATGAGTAGCAGAATGTGTGGTTGGGATTCACTACAAGGGCGACTGCTGTGTCAGTGAAGGCTGTCCTGCCTTCCTTGTTAATAATTATTTCAATTACACCTAAAGTATTAGTCCAAAGATAGTCTCCCTTTGTTCCTTGGAGAATCCCTACCAGGCGTCCTCAAACTTTTTAAACAGGATGCCAATTCACTGTCCCTCAGACCGTTGGAGGGCCAGACTATAGTTTAAAAAAACAAACTATGAACAAATTCCTATGCACACTGCACATATCTTATTTTCGAGTAAAAACAAATCAGGAACAAATACAATTCACACTGCCCGCCGCATGTGGCCCGCGGGCCATAGTTTGAGGATCCCTGCGTTTGTCTTAGAAGAGAAAAGAAAAGGTTCTTTCTCATTTTCTTTGTCTAAAATACATTTCACTAAGAGTAAGTTCAAAATTCTAAGGGAAAATATACACAGAGGACATGAGTTATTTAAAGATCTTCATCTGAGTACTTTCATAGGCCATTAGCAAAAATGAAAGAAAATTTTCTTAAAGAATGTGTGAAGCTATTTTCTACTTGCCACTTTATAATTATTTAGATTTTGATACTTAACATGAAATATAACCTGAAATGAATGCCAATGACTGATTAGGCTATAATATTATGTAGTTATTTTCATTCAAATGAGCACTGATCCTTAAACACATCACATATTGTTCTGTTATTTTCATGACCTCTATTACAATAGATTGAACTGCAACACATAGTTGTGAGTTTAAGAGATTATGATGTCTATTATAAATGGTCATTACTTACTAAGCTGACAAAATTATACATACTTCAAGAATATTATCTAAATAAGCTCTGTAGAATACACAGATTTTTTAAAAATTTCTTCTTTGTTGTCTTTGAACAAGGATCTTAAATTTATATTCAGAAAGAGAGATTTAGCCATTTATATTTATCAGCTAAAACTTTGTGTGCCACCAGAAAATATAATGAAGAAGAAATGATTTGAATAATTAATTTTAAACCTCCCACATTATATGACTCAACATCTGGCAAATTTACAAGATAAAAACATTAGAGTTTTTATGACATGTAGTCTCCTTTCACTCACTGTAACTAATGTTTATGAGATGCAGTATGGAAACCTGTTTTGGTTCTCTATGCTCCTGCTCAGATAACATCATTGGAACAAAAAAGTTTTGAGCACCAATTAGTGAGTAAATGGATGTAGATAAATATATATTTACACAAAAGAACAATATTTATACTCTATATGGCTCTCAGAGAAGCTCCACTGTGTATTGTTTAAGCAAACAAAGAGTTGAAATTGATTTGAACAGTAAGTGATAAACTTAAGATAAATTTCAGAAATTAACACATGGGTGAAAGAATCATGGATACATAGTGCTGAAACGGAAGAGGGCTGTTCAACGTAGCTTGTCATAAGTCGATTGTAAATACTCATTATATATATACTTATTATATATATATAAGCTATATATATATATATATATACACACATATATATCTCACAAAGCAAAAACATCAATGACAAACTACCACAAAATGTAATTTCTGATACTTTTTCTTTCCAGAGTTTGTATATGTTCACATGCAAGCACCATTCTCAAAATAAGAATATTTAAGAAATATCCTCTTTCACTAAATAGTAGTTTGTCTTAAAAGTAGTACAATTTATTCCTGGAACCATTGCCAGAAAACAGAGTGTAGGAAATCATATTTCTTTGATTTAGCATAACCAATATTTATCTGAATGTGCACTTATTTTAGCCAAAAGATAAATTGACTTCTGTGATAATTTTAAATGATACATTACTACTAGGAATATGCAGTTTTAGAAATATGATTCTACAGCCGAACAGTGAATAGATTTATCTAGTGTAAGGGAAGAATACACATGTTTTTCTTTAGCCCTTATGGGTTTTTAGTTGGAATGGATTGCTGTAACAAAAGACAGATTAATAAGAAAAAACAACTCAAAGTTTATTAACATGTATATCTCATAAATACAGGTGTTTCTCCGCATATAATGGGGTCTTGTTCCATATAAACCTATCATAAATTCAAATATTATTAAGTTGAAAGTTTTCTGAAAATCAGTTTCTAAAGATCTATTTCAATAAGACTCATAAATATATAATCCAGAGATCTTCTACTAAATCTTTATCTTGCATTCATTTTCTGTATAAATTCCTTTGACTACTTACTTGAATAATAAATATGCTCTAAAACTATTGTGTTTGGAGGATTTCAAAAATAAATAATGAGATTCACTCTACTTCAAAATAATAAAACATCTTTCTTGGACAATAAATGTGTTCTAAAACTACTGTGTTTGGGAGATTTCAAAAACAAATAATGAGGTTCACTCTACCTCAAAAATAATAAAACATCTGTGAATAAATAAAATCTATTCCTAAAACATATATAGGCCCAATGAAAGTGTTATGAAAGTTTTACGAAAGTTTGTTAATGTTAAAACTGATGGTACTATAAACACGAGGTTGGAACTCACGACAAGCTAAACTGAAGAAGAAACCCCAATGTTCTCCTAATCCCTCATTCCGTCAGAGCATCCTAGGGGCTTGAGATAGTCACAAAAATAACTGAAAGGGAGAACTAAAATTTTAGCAAGAAAAATACATTTTATGAATGACTTGCACAGCTAGCCGGGTCCTGTCCTGATGACGGCAGGCACTGTGGAAATCACAGCCTCTGGATTGCATACACTACTTTGAGGAATATCAGTGGTTGCTTAGAAGTCCTCCAGGGGTAATTAAGTCTATTCTGAAAACAACCCACTTGCAAGGTTTAGAAAACAACTCACTGGCCACGTCTTGATAGCAAACCACCCACCTGCAGGGTCTTAACAAGCCTCACTCCCACCATAGTCCGGGTCAGTGCCAGCCAGACCAGACCAAAGAGGCTGAACCCCAACTCTTGTCTGCTCTGCTCAGCTCTATCTGGCTGAGTATCTATCCAACAGTTTGTCTCTCAATCTTATCTCACTCCTCTGTCTCTCAGAGGGGTTTTGCTCTGAAGTTTCCTATCTCCCTCAAAAGCAGAACCACCAAAAAGAAAAAAATTATCTCTGGCTCTTTCCCTGAGTTTTTGTGGGTTTGGCAATCTGCTTCTCAGTCCTTGGTCTGCTCTTGGTCAGCGAACGACCAGACATGCCACAGTAAGGCAAGCACGGGTGGAATTTGTTAGGAGATGAGAGCAAGTTAGGATTAGAGAGCAAGACCAAGACACAGATTTGCAGAGAAAGAGCCAGACACGCACACCACAGATGGTGATCAGAGCCCTTGTTGTAGCAATAGAGAAAAAGGATTTGGATATGGTTTGGATCTGTTTTTACAGTGCTGGGAACGGGCTCTGTTTTTGGTTAGATGTCACCATCACCAAGGAACCCCTCTGATGGACACTTAACAACATAGTAATTAGCCTTACCTTGTCCTAAGTCACTCCCAGACTTTATTGCACCTGTGCTGCTTCACTGGTGGGTTACAGAGTCCTTTTCATTCTTTTTCAAATGGTGAGCTACGTTTTGGTTGATAGACTGACAGGGCATTTTCTCCTCCCAAGTACGACAGTCCTTCAGGTTAGGATTAATTTGGGGAAGCACCAAGACAGGGTCCCAACTTCTCCTTCTTCCAAGATGGGCAATTGCTCAAGGCAGAATCAAGGTGGGCAGCAAAAAGTCAAGCGGTCCACTGTGTTTCTCCCCGGAGACTCCGAGGTCCTAACTACATACCTAACATTAACTGAATTCATATCATAGGGCGAAAGTTTAAAGTCTGTCAACAAACGTAGACAGACTTTTTCACAGAACCTTGTCTGCTTTAAGGGCGCAGAAGATTTTGTCCCAGTCCATTGTATTTTCTTAAAGCCCACTGAATTCCCCTAAGAATTATTTACTCCCCACATAAAATCATCCATATATTTCCATCTCCCTTTCACCTAAGAAGTAGTGTACATAAGCATTTATACCTGTTCGGATAGCGGACAATCACTCTGTGATTCTCCCCCACCCATTCTAATAAGTTGGTGCGTTATTTCTCCTATTAATCTTCCTCTTGTGAATGTATTTGTAAAATGTTTGTTGTCGTACCTGCAATTTTATTTGACATCTTCTCTATGAAAAGTTATAATTGCTTCTCAGATGTCATAAATCGTGTGATTCAGTGGTTGGAGATCTGTGTTGTTGAAGGAACAGCTGGATGTAATGGCAATAGTTATTTACACACAGGTACAGTGAAACATCAGCAGGTAAGAAAAGAGCAATATCTAATGAAACAAAAGTTCATACTCTGTAAAACAAGATACATTTTATTCATATCTTTATTATAAAATTATGAGCTATAACTTCTTTAGGAATGCATGTGGCAGTGAGCATAATTTATTCATGTCTTCCTTGAATGAACCCTGTTATTATCTTAAAAATTGACCAAATTCAAAAATCTGTAAAAATAAATCTGAATAAAATACAATTCATTGTAAAAACCTTGAATTATTCAAAACAACCCTACATTTCTTTTGTATTCATAAAGTAGCCACTTATTTCTGTACTGAACAAAGACACTACTCAGAATTAAATAAGCACTATTTTTACAATTCTCAAAACATTATGAAACAGTTACTATTATTTTCATATTATTATCACTGCCACATTCTACATCATTGCTGCATTTCAGGAACAATCAGGCACTTCTTACTATCAAAGGCTATTAATGTAATATTTAGAGTCAAGTATGTTTGATCAGTTATGAAAGCTATAAAATAAAGCAAATTGAAATCTCTATGTCAGTTGAAATTTAAAAACCATAGAAGGTGAAAAACATCTTTGCTGCAGTGTTCTTTTCTGATATTTTAGAATTACTAATAATACAAGTTTTGATATGTAATTTTGTTTTATGTTTCTTTTCTAAAAACTACATATACTAAAAACCGTGTCCACCTTGTAAAAAGGCCTATCTATAAAATACAAGGAACCACATGCTCTCTTTCATATGCAGTTCCTAGGGCTTCTTTTAAATAGTTCTTTTAAACCCAATGAAACTCATTTTAATATTAATTGTAACATTTTGCACTTAGATAGTGCTTTTCTTCTGAAGAAAGCCAAAGCATTTAGCAATGAAAAATCTCAACCATCAACCAGAACAAATATGTGAGGGAGGGCTCCATAAATGAAAATCCAATTTCAACTAGGAAGTGATTTGAATTCGTACCCCTTTCAATTGGACCACAGGAAAAGAACCAATTTTTCACCAAGATTTCACCTATCTTTCCCTGAAGATTTGCAGTGGAAGATAAAGGTAAATTCCACTACTGGGGTCCTTGTTGTTCAAAAGACATATGGGAAGGAGGGAAGAGCAGGAATTGCACACTAAACCTGTCTACATGAAGCTGATAAAATGGATTATAGCATGCCAGGCGTGGCCAGATTCATTCCACGGAGCAAAACTGCTTAAGTAATACATTTTGGGGCAATGCATACTGATCAAAAGGCCCAGGAACACAGCAGAAAACATGCACATAAACACAACTACAAGATTCATCCTACTCTGTTTTGTATAAATGGTAGTTACGTAGAGAGTCAAAAAGAACATTGTTTCAATCCTCATTCAGTCCATTGGCATATTAAAAACTTTGTGCCTCATCTGTGAAGTAAGAAAAATGACCCATTTCCTGTCAGATTGTGAAACTATCATTAAAATGAGAAATATATACAGTTTTTAAAATTTTGCGTTTAGTTCACTGGAAGTATTCGATAAATGACAAATACTTTTAGCATATTTATGCAGAAGTAAACTGATAAAAATGAACGTATTTTGTATTAACCTCAATTTCAGATTCCTAATCAAAACTTATTGAGAAAGGAACAAAGAAAAGGACTTCAAGGGGATGGGAGAAAAGCTTGGCAGTGCTGAAAAGGAAGCCTGGAGGGTCCATGGAAACTTTACAGAACACCATCATCCGCTCTCAGTAATTCTCACCCAAAGGAAAAGAAATGTGGATATGAGATAACCCAGGTAATCCATGACCAATAGGAAGGGCTAAGGTACCTGAAGGCACTCAGAGACCTATGAAAGAATTACAAACACTTTCAAATGGAGAGAAAGAGGCTATTTATACCCCCACAGCGCCCTTGACACCATCTCTCCTCCGTGGTGGGAGGGACCCACTGCCAACTATTTTGGGAGTGCTCTAAGCTTTCTTTTTGTTCTTAAAGAAAATTTACCTTTGTTATACTAATGCTTGTGGGAAGTTACATCTACTTTCTATTCATCTTCTATTCATCCTGCCTGTGCCGCTCTGGTTTCACTCACACGTTCCATTTCAATTTGCCCATGAACTTTCAAGGTCCACTGAGTAATAGAATTTTATTAAGTATTTTAAATCTCTACTTTTATTAAAAATAAAATAATTTAAATAGTGTTATCATCTCCCTCCTGTTATCAATTTGTTTTTTTGCAAGTTTATTACTTGGAAATTTTTAAGTATCCTTTCTGAAAATCAGAACTCAGAATTCATCTTTCTCTATGACAGAACTTTATCTCTTTTTAATGACATTAAATAGGAGTCAGGATTGCCCAATCTTTTTTAATTCGTCTGCACATCAGAATAAGAAAAATTGCCTTGGGCTAAGAGAAGTACTATTTTGTTTGTTACTAGAAGTAAATATTTTCCAAAAAATAAAAACACTATAAACTCTCTATAGATTCTGAAGACTATAGACTTTTTTTGTTCTTAAAAGCAGCCTTCTTCTCTTAAAATTCCTACTAATTTGCAAAAGAGTCTGTCCACCTGACCTTTCCCATGTTGATGCGGTAAGAAGGCCTTTGCCAGACGTCAGCACATTGATATTGGACTTGTCAGCTTTCAGAACGATAACCCAATAATATTTGTTCATTATTAATTATGCGATCTACGATATTCATTGTAGCAGCACAAACAAGACTAAGACAATATTGAATCAACTGACTCCACCTATAACTTTTGGCTGTGGTAAGTGTGTATTCACCAACTAGAGTGGCAGAAAAGGAAGAGGATCATGGAATCTTCCCTGGCACAAATAACGCTGCTAAAGAGTGGGAGAGAAAGCTGAAGACCACCACGTGCAAGTGTGTTCAGGAATTAACATCTGAGACTTTTAAGGGAATGTGGCTTACTCATGCAGCACACACACTCAAAAGGTGATGATTGTTGGGGCAGTGCCTGTGGCTCAGTGAGTAGGGCTCCAGTCCCAAATAACAAAGGTGGTGGGTTCAAACCCAGCCCCGGCCAAACTGCAACAAAAAAATAACCCAGCATTGTGGCAGGCACCTGTAGTCCCATCTACTCGGGAGGCTGAGGCAAAAGAATCACCTAAGCCGAAGAGCTGGAGGTTTCTATGGGCTATCATGCCACAGCACTCCACCTACAGTGATAAAGTGAGACACTATTTCTTAAAAAAAAAAAAAAAAGGTGATGATTCTCTTTAGACCAGCAAACAGTAAAGTAAAAGTTTGCCATATTATCTTTAGGCTACATGAAGACATCCATTACTACCAAGTTATTCTTCTTTCACAAAAAGGGAAAGAGGCTTTAGATATAAAATTTATTTATTTATTGAAAATAAAATTGCAGATTTTATTTGGTCCTCTTGGAAAAAATACACATGAATTTATAATGATTCATTAGATGTTGGTACTTGACATCGAATGAATGATCATTGCAATTTTTTCCAAGATGTTCGTAATTAGATAAATATATAAAGAACACACAGTATGTGAAACTAATCTGCTTATCATTAAAAATTCTGACTCAAGGGATCCAATGTCTTGGAATTGTTTGTGATTATAAAAGATACTTTTAATTATAATGTATTTAATAATAAAATTAGAAATAGATCAAATAATAAACAGGATTACCTTAAACTTTAAAATGTTTAGCAATACCTATGTGATTTTCGCTGGTACCAACAAATATTTATTGGGCAACACTGATATACTAAACTTTACTTAGCCAGCAAGTGTCACATAATCTCTTCTTTTATTTTTTATATGTATAAAATACATAAAACAGCAGAGAGAGTTGGGAGGATTATAGATGGGGAGTGAATTAGAAATAATATTTCCTAAAATAAATATTCAAACCTTATTTTGTACCTCATTTTCCTTTTTACTTCAGCAGACATTTAAGACCTGTTTACACTAAAACTTTTAAGAGACTTCTAATTGCTGATCTGACAAGGTTATCAAAGATGATAAGATCCATCATCTTTTATTTTTTTCTTGTTGTAAAGATATTTGAGGTTATAATAATTCACCTATCTGCACAACAGCAAAGCAGAGTTGTCCCAATATTAATGTTTGTTATTAAGCTTTTCTGAAGTCTGTTAACTCAAGGGGTCTATAGTTGAATGCACTCTAATGCCAGATGGAGTATCAGAAAATGCGTATGAGGCTTTAATTATCTGAATACCCCAAATGAACTGCAGCTCGTGATACCTGGGGATTTTAATGAAGAGCATACATATGTTCTTCTTGCTAATTGAAGATGAGCTTCATTTTAACGGATTTAATCCCCTGAGAATCTAAACATAAAAAAAGAGAAGAATTGAAAAGAATTTAAAAAACCCAAAATAAACTTTCCAGAAACTTTGTTGAATTGAAAATTATTGGAAGTTTTGTACAGCAAATCATTGTGTCGAATATGTAAAATATCTATGACATTGCAGTTCAGCAATGTAAAGGTATCATTTCACAGTTATCAGAAAGTGACGTTCAGTCACAACATTAGTGGTATATCTGAATAAAGGCTTAGATCTGCAGATTTAAAGTGACTTATTAGATGAATTAAAAGATTGAGTTATAAATAGTTCATTGATAACCACTAGTCTTGGAAATAAATTCTTAGATGTAGAGTTTAGAAAAATTGAAGTTTTATTTTATAAGTAGCCCTTGTGGAAATTATAACAATTTTAATAGAATAAAAATTAGATATTTTAAAGGAAAAAAATGCATCAAAATTGAGAAGTAAAAGTCAATGTAAATACATTCTAAAAGTAATAAATTATAAAGTTTTTTTTCTAAAAGATGACAATTTAGGATATGACAGTGTCTAAATTTTAACTGGAAAGCCCTGTGATTTGTTCAATGATAACTCTCTGTACAAGTTGTCTCAAGGGAAGGTAAGTGACTAATTCAAACATTGCTTTGGGGAAATAAATGGTGGTAATTCTCTATAAATAATCATAAATGTAAGCATGAATAATCCTGGAGAAGGGTTGAGGCAGTGTAGAAGAGCATTTGTCAGAAGGAAAACCAATTAAAGTCACTAAAAAAGAGCTTATGGTTCAAACATGAGACACAGTGGTGAGTGGTCAGAGAGACAGGCAAATGGCCACAGCATGGATATCAAAGATGGCTTGGGGGTGAAAAGCAGATAATTATTAACAAGACCTATTCCAGAACCATAGCATAGTTGTCATGGCAAATATTTTGCTTATCTTGTCCTAATATAACAAATGTCATGATATAGCTTGATGCCATCACACATTTGCTTGAAGAAACTTTCAATATTCTGATTTCACATTCACCAACCACTGTCATGAAGACTAGAGACACACATTCGAGGTATAATGCAGCATTTAATAACTTCAGCATATAGGTCCTCAAAAAAGATACATCATTCTTTAGCAATCAGCTCTAGATGCTAGAATACTATCAAAATGAGTGAGTCATTTTTTTCACTCTAGAAAAGGATACACTTAGTTCTAAGATGTATATAGTTTTCAAATCATAATACATCTCTAGTACTAACTGCTTCTATTTGTTTATTTATTGACTTTTTAAAAAGAATTTTAAGACCTAAGAAGTAAGAATAAGGCAAAAATTAGGGAAAACAGACTCAGGTCCTGGCATCAACCATCTACCAAGGAAGAAAGGAGAGTTTCACCCAGCAAATGAGGCACAATATTTAACTGGCATTATAAATGGTCAGCGCTGAGAAAATTATTTCAGCATATATGTAGAACAGGGAAGCAGATAATAAAAGGTTGTCCTATTTGAGGGTGCAGTAAGTGGAAAAGAAATTTGAAGGAAGAAACTCATAGTTTTTGGGGTCTGCAGCCTCCACATAAAGATTAAAAGTGGCTATGCCATTGTTTGGATTCAGGGTATCAAGCACAACAGACATTAAAGCAACAGTGGAACTCAATTATTATACTAAGAAGTAGTACAAACAGAGTTTAATTATTAGGACTAGTTATCCTCACAGTACTTGGGGTCAAAAAAAGGATAATACAGTTATGACAGAGTACTAGTCAAAACCTTTTTAAAAACTGTTTAATTTGACTTTGGGTTAGTTTGTAAAATTTCAGCTGGTCTAAGTAAATTGAAAGATAAGAGAAAAAAATCAGGTTGATAAAATAGTAAAATATTACCGTAATTTTGAGCTCTTTTATGAGGACTTCTTCTAGGTTAGTGTCCAGCTATCAGAGGGAACAAATGGCTTTATCATTGTAATAGTATGTTCAGGTTAGAACAAAAAATAGGAACATAAAGGCCTTTTTTTAAAATTTTTTTAAGGATTTTTCTTTTAATCTTTTTTTTCTTTTTTATTGTTGGGGATTCGTTGAGGGAACAAGAAACCAGGTTTCACTGATTGCATTTGTTAGGTAAAGTCCCTCTTACAATCGTGTTTTGCCCCCAAAAGGTGTGGCACACTCCAAGACCCCATCCCCTCTCTCCTTAAGGCCTTTATTTTTTACTATTTTCTTAGATATTTCTTAGATATTTTGAATCCATGTCCTCTCATTTTATCATTTTGGTTAATGAATATTTGTTCCTTAGTAATTTCTTATTTTTTCATCTTATCTGAAAAATATTTTTTTGTATAACCAAACTATCACAATCTTCTATAACAACATGTTTTTATTAACCCACTTATATGACTATATGTTTATATAATAAGTAGTAGGCCATTTTAGTTTCCAATAAAAATATACAAGGTTGACCTAAAGTTCATATGCAATTTAAAAAAGTTTAATATAGTAAACTGCACATGAACTTTACGTCCACCCTATAGTACAGATCACCTAAACTCTACTTAATTTTTTAAAGAGTGTGCATGGACTAATCTATTCCTACACAATGTTTTATTGGCATCTTTTTATAATCCTGTGGTTTTCATTAAATTATAATCACTGCTGAATCAACATGGAGAGTTTTCAAGGACAGGTAATATGATCATGAAGGATAATGAGTGGAAATTGTTACCAGAATAAATATCCACCTTTGTTATGGTGATAAAAGTGCCCATATTGACTTATGTGCTACTGAAACAACACAATTATAATGTTGGGGCCCTAGTCTCTGCTATTAGCATCCCCTGAAGAATTCATTTGAAAGTAAAGGAGGTCCTAGAATATGTGCTCGGCTTCTGTATGGATGATCAAGAGTTATATACGGTATTATAGTTTTTACTTTTCTCAGTATAGTGAATGAAGCAATTAAGTATACATTGTGAAAATCTTTGACATATGGGCACTGTTACACTTAGCTGTTAAACTCCCGTTTAAACAAAAGATAAATACCAGAAAGTGTCAATTAAAAATCTTCAGATATTCTTTGCTCTATAGTACTGGGGCTGGGAGTTTGCCAACTTCATTTCCCAAATGTCCTTGATAAACTTTCTGCCAGTTGGGCTTTCCCAGTCAGCAGCGGAATCCTCCAGACTGAATTTGAACCTTGACCAAGCCACACTCACACAGTAAGCACCCCCTACTGCTCCAATCACTGATCTTTTGTTTATTTATTTATTTTATTTTTAGAAATGAGATTTTAGTATGTTTCCCCGGGCTGTATTCAAACTCAGAGGTCAGCTCAGCCTTCCAATTAGCTGGGATTACAGGTGTACACCGCTGCGTCCGGCCACACAAGCCTCAAAATTTAGGGACTGCATCTCTTGTCCAAAGTTCTGAAAACAATTTTCTTTTGTCTCTTACCAGCCTTAGTTGAGACTATTTCCTGCGTTTATTACACTCTGATTATATTATAGTTTTCTTTTTTACCATTTGGTTATCTGACATCAGTGTCATCTTTCTTAGAAACACTTCTCATAGATTTTATTTTCTAAAGGGCTCTGTTTTCTATAATATCCTCAACTCCTTTGTGTCTTTCTACTTTCTACTTTCCTGGGAAAACTTGAGAGATTCATGAAACATACATAGTCACATAATTTAAGTAACCGAATCTTACTGAAGAAGATGCAACTGTGTACACTAGATCCATTTTAAGTTCAAGGTGAAAATTCTCAAATGTATATTCACAACTGTCCTGAAAATGCTTTCTCTCTCTCTTTTTGTTATCCATCACCCAAGGAGATCCTTCTCATACAGTTTGTTTTATCAAAGTATTAGATCTCCTTTCACTCTTGCCTCATAAATCTTAACATTATTAAATCACTAAAACTAAATACGAACACCACTGAGAAATTATTTGCATAAAAATTATGCCAATCTATCTGGAGATCAACCCATCCTCATTTGTTCCTCTTGTTTCCTTATAAACACAGCCAATATCTTTACTTGTATTCAGATCCTGCTATCTCCTGGTTTCTCAAAGACTTTGCTACTGAAAGTATCTTTTTCCTGGAACATCAACTCATATAACTCATGCATCTCTACTATATTCTTATGGCATTTTTCTCTTGTAAAACATTTTCCCTTAAGCCACATTTTTTTCCATAGCTGAGGCTTACTGTCTCTTTCATTGTAAAACTCCTGACAGTTGTCTATATTTTCTTGAGTGTATCCCCATTTCTAGTCCCTTTCTCAAACAACGCAGATTCTGATTGATGCCACCTTTCTGTTCAAAATTCCATTAATGAAACCCTCCAAGCTCCCACACTGTCAGTTCCACAGAATGGAGCCCCTAGTACTTCTCCATTTTCGGCCATAGTGACTCAGTGACCACCCCTGCTAGAAGTCTGTCTCTCTATTGGTTTTCCGCCCACTATACAGGCCAGGCTCCCTCAGGTCCCCTCGCCTGGTCCAGGCTCTATCACACTCACGAAGTTGGCGTGAGGGATTATCTGCTGTGTCTCTTCTCTCTCCACCATCTCGTATCGTTCAGTGCTTTCATGTATTTTCTGTGCAGTGATGATACCCCTGTTGGTTTTGGGGTCTGATATTTCTCTTGTCCTGCAATTTCTTCAGTGCACCTGTTTATCCTATATCTTGAGCATTTTTTTTTTTTTGGTGGGACAGAGTCTCACTTTGTCACCCTTGGTAGAGTGCCATGGCGTCACAGCTCACAGCAACCTCACACTCTTAGGCTTAAGCGATTCTCTTGCCTCAGTCTCCCAAATAGCTGGGACTATAGGTGCCCACCACAATGCCTAGCTATTTTTTGTTGCAGTTATTGCTGTTGTTTAGCTGGCCTGTGCTGGATTCGAACCCACCAACCTTAGTGTATGTACCTGATGCCATAACCTCTGGGCTACACGTGCCAAGACCATTTTGAGCATTTTTTCAGAAACCCTCATAAATTGTTTCCTCTCCTTCAGCCACTCTGTTCTTCCTCTATTTTGTGGCATATGTAACTATGAGATCATCTCATTTATTTCCATCTTATTTAATTTGTTCCCTCCACTAGCACCTAAGTACCTTGAAAGCATACATTTCTGCTTTGTTCACTGTTATGTTCCAGTTTCTGGAAGAGTGACTGAGTGTCTGGTGTCAGTAACTCTCTACATTTGTGTTAAATACGTAAAGGCATGGATAAACTCTCATAAATATTTTGTTGCCAGGAAAAGTGTGTAAATGTAGTACTTTGTACACGGGAATGCTACAATTATTTGAGCAAAACTCTAGTCTTTAAAAAGGATCAAAATTATTGCTTAAATTTTATGTTTTCCATGCAAGATGAATAAGTTCTACTGATCTACTATACAGCATAGTTTTTATTATCAACAGAATGTTATTGTGGACTTAAAAAATGTAGGAAGAGGGCAGATCTCATGGTAAGTGTTCTTATCAGTAAAGCAAAACAAAACATAATAAAAAAACAAAACAGAATGGAACACAGGGAAATTGGAGAGGTGACAGATATGTTGATTACCTCATTTGTATGCATATGTTCAAGCTCATCAAATTGCACACAGTAAACCTGCCCAGTTTCTTGTGTGTACAAGTGTACTTCAAAAAAGCTGCTGAAAAAGAAACAGATAAGAAATATCTTTTGCCTGTTTATTTGTTTGTTTATTTTAGGATGGCTTATTTCTGTGTGCGTGGGTAAAATGTCAAAGAATAGTAAAGATTAAAATTGCCAAAGAAAGTTTATAAATTAAACTAAAAACAAAAATTTGGCGTGACGCCTGTGGCTCAACAGGCTGAGGCACCAGCCATGTACACCTGAGATAGTGGGTTCAAATCCAGCCTGGGCCCACCAAACAATGACGGCTGCAACCAAAAAATGGCCGGGTGTTGTGGCGGGCACCTGTAATCCCAGCTACTTGGGAGGCAGAGGCAGGAGACTCGCTTGAGCCCAGGAATTGCAGGCTGCTGTGAGCTGTGATGCCACAGCACTCTACCAAGGGTGACAGCTTGAGGCTCTGTCTCAAAAAAAAAAAATAATAAATATTTGAAAATGGTATCTCCTAAATCTGGGCCTTTCTTTCTTTCTTTCTTTCTTTCTTTGTTGTTGTTGCAGTTTTGGCCAGGGCCAGGTTCGAACCTGTCACTCTGGGTACATGGGGTTAACACCCTACTCACTGAGCCACAGGTGCCACCCATGGGCCTTTCTTTACTAGGAAGTGTGTATCTGAATATTGATAATTGTAGCAAATATTTACCATGCATTTATTGCTGATGAGATAATATTAAGTAAAATTCATAAATTATTTTGTTGAAAATGTAGAAATATTTTGAGAATTAACATATATATTGTGTATATAAAATACGGATGCAAAGAAAAGTTAGTTTTCTCTCACACACACACAGGCTTAAAGAGATAAGTTCTGTGGGCTAATTACCCAGGTAATAAGGGCCAAGAATTATGGTCAAAGAAAGAAATATATAGTAACTTTGTAAAGATTGATAGTTACTGAATAATTCCTTTGTTTCGTTGAATTATTCCATTATGAAATACTTCCTATAAAGAAAATTTTCCAATAGCACATGGATTCTTTTCACTGTTCATTAAATTTATATTATTTTGCTTCCTTTATATTAAATGACAAATGTAATTTGCAAAACTACTTAACATTTTCACTTATTTTACTTTTCCTGGAGAAAGTTAGTGTCCTCTACTATAAGTAATTCTGTCTCTAAACTGGCTATTTACATACTTTATATATTTAGGTTTCCTTCATGAATCTTTCACACACATCTTAGGTAAAAATTACAACTAAGCTACCCAGTGTATTTTACAGCAGGAAATAGATTGCTGTTTATTAAAATTAGGAGTTTCAGTTAAATGTTATTTTATGGTAGCAATAAAACTTCATTAGCTCTGATTAGAAGACTGCACAAATAATGTATTTGAAACTCTGAAAACACAAAGGCAAAAGATATAAGCTTATGAAGCCAAAATAATAAGATACTTGAAAACAAGAAAAACATTCAAGATTCATAGAAAGAATAGTCATATGTAAAACCATTTAAATGATAATAATTTTCTACTATAGTACAACATAACATAGTTAAGAAGTTAGAGCAAGAAAATAAATAAAAGCTTAATATAGAAATATAAGTTCGTCGTGAAGGAATATAGAAGCTTTTCATTAATATGACTAAAATAATAATATAAACATCTCATTTAAAGTTGGAGCTGCTGGTTCTGATTCTTAGAGAAGTGACTCCCGGTTTCAAGTTCTATGATCTTTTCTTAACCCAAGAATGCCTTCTTCCAAAAAAAGAAATATGTACATTTATATTACAACCACACTAGAAAAAGGAATAATGCATACAGAAGTCATTTTACTGGTTAATTTCTATACTTTTGTAAAGTTTACAGGCAATACAAATTTTATGCTGGTGAATCATGTGTTCTGTGAGGTATCATTGAACTCTGCTGCTGTGGCCTGAGGACATTGGTCTCAGTGCGGGCTGCTAAGCAAAATGCCATAAATTGTTGGCTTAGAAACAACAGAAATTTATTTCTTATAGTTCTAGAAGCTGAGAAGTCCAAGATTAAAGTGGCATCATGTATGGTATCTGGTGAGGTTCATAGATTGTACCTCAAAGGTGAGTCATCACATCCTGAAAGGGGCTAATAAACTCCTGTGAGCCTCTTTTATAAGATCATTAATGTCATTCATGAAAACTCCATCTCCATCACCTAATCACGTCCAGAGGCCCTGCCTCTTAAAACCATCACATTGTGCATAAGATTTTAACATATAATTTTTTATTTTGGAAAACAAACAATCACACAATAGCAGCAGCTATAAACAGTATAAAAATGAAGGAGTATGGCTTTGTGCAAATCATATCTTGACGACCACTGAATTTTTACATTTAGTATAATTTTAATGCACCAGGAAATGTTATTTTTTTTCAGTCATTAAAACATGTAAAAATCATTTCTAGCTTGTAATCTGGGCAGAAATGTGTAGTAATGTGGATCTCATCAATGGCCCACAGATTGCAGAACTCTCTTCTATTTGAAGGGAAACCACTTCCACTCCCATCACCTATCGTGCGTGAGGCACTTTTAGGTTTGTTTTGGTTTGGTTTAGTTTGATTAAATGTTTAAACTGATATTTTATTTAAACATATACAGGCAGGTTATTTAAGTAGACATTTTAGGGTTTCAAAAGGATAGCATGTTCTTGAACAGGGAAGAAATTCTACTAGCCTTTGTATTGCATTCTTCATCAAGATTGTTTTGTATTTAACATGTTGATAACCTTTTTCACTTCAGAGAAATTAGCATTACTAATTATATCTAATTTCCTTCTAGCTTATGAACTTTCTGAAATTAGAAAACAGGTTTTATCAAATCTGGTAGCACTGCAGTATTTAGTGCTACATCTTGCCACTTAAAATGTGGTCCTCAGCATAGCCTCAGTGGCATTTGCCATCTTATTAGAAATACAGAGTCTCATCTTCTAACCCAGAATAGCTTAATTAGAATTTACATTTTCATAAGGATTTCTTATGCATATTATTGATTGAAAAGTCTGTTTTAGTATACAATGAACACTTTGATGTTAATAATAAATTGCTAAAAATATGTTCTACTATGGTAATTTGCTTAGGTTCTGGGCAGAAACATTTATCTACACTAAGAAAATATGTTAGCATGATTCATTATTAAGATACACAAGTGTTGAAGACTACCCAGTCCTAAAGCTACTTGGGTAATAGCATTGGAACTGACATCCATTCCTTTCAGCTATTTTGTGGATGAAGGGAAATGTTTACTTACATGGGGATTCATGGAAATAATGTTGTCATGGATTTTAGATTAATTTAACTCATTAAAAACTTCTAGAGATACTTTCCTGGATTACTACGTAGGTGACTTCTTGTGATGCCATCTTGGACACATATTTCACTAAAGTGATGATGAGGGTCATCAGAGCTGTAGTTAACACTCTAACATTGAGAATTTAATATTTTTTAAAAGAATAGCTTGCCAATATTCAACATTAGCAAGTTGTCATGCAAAATATAAAGTCTGTAAGATCATTTGTCTTTTTGAAAAACCTAAAATGTGTTTTTCTATTTCATTCATCACATATTAGATCAAAATTGATTTTATTAATAGACAGACACATGTGCTCAGGAGTCTTTTCAAGAACTTCTCTAGTCTGCTCTGCACCTCTCTCAGTTAAATCTTTTATCTTTCTTGGGATCACTGCTTCCAACATTTCTGCAGAACTTTCCATGTCTGTGAACAACCTCAAGTTATTTTTAAGTATTGTGAAATGACAATATTATGTAATAAGTAATATGTAGTAAATTAATCAAGTGAGGAGGTGAGCACATTAGGTAGATGATTAAAAAATTTGGTTTGTGGGCAGTGCCTGTGGCTCAAAGGAGTAGGGTGCTGGCCCCATATGCCAGAGGTGGCGGGTTCAAACCCAACCCCAGCCGAAAACCGTGAAAAAAAATAAAAAACAAATTTATTTTGTGTTTGGACAAATAAATGTTTCCATATTTCTCCAAATGAGAGATGCTGCCTGTAGAACTTATGTGGACATTAAACTCAGGGACTGAAACCAAGGATTCCTATATGGCAAATACATTTTTACATCAATTTGCTTTTGATTGTTTTGTTTTGATTTTTACAGAGTCTACTTTTTTGTGAGATTCCATGAACATTAATTTCTTTAGGGCTTAACCACAAATTTGTGAAAGTAATCATTTCAAAAAGAAAACACGGCAGTTAGAATAAAATTTTGCTATTTTTCTATATTTTATTTGCTCATATATACAATTAATGAGTGTACAATAGTTGTATCACATTGTCCATGTGTTTTGAGAGCCCTCAATGGGTGCCTGAACTGAAGTTAATATTGAACTCTATCCACGCAGCACTGTAATATGTTTTCTTTTTCTTTTTTTTTTTTTTTTTTTGCGGTTTTTGGCTGGGGCTGGGTTTGAACCAGCTACCTCCGGCATATGGGGCCAGCACCCTACTCCTTTGAGCCACAGGCGCCAGCTTGTATTATGTTTTTTCTATATGATAACATGGACAATGCTAAGGGACTAATGAACGGGTAGTGTATACAGCGTGAACATGCTGGACAAAAAGGCGATTCACATCCCTGACAGGATAGAGCTGGGAACTTTCATCACCCTACTCAGAATGGCACATAATTCAGAACTGATGAGTAATTTACATTTGGAATTTTCCGTTTACAATTTTGTCCACAACTCACTGCGAGTAACTGAGACTGTGGAAAGTAAAACTGCAGACAAGTGGGGACGAGTTTACATGCTGGTCATGTTCTAATCTATGAGGGCTTTGTGAATAAAATACACATTATTCTAGTCACAATGGAGCTCCTATTTTAGTTTCTGAACTTGGCTATGATCTACAACATGCCAGGTTGTGTTTCTTACAATATCACTATTTTATACACCTGTATCTCCATATTAAAAGAAGATAATGAGACAAAGGGCTTACACAGCTTCTCAAGACAACACAGCTAGTAATGGGGAAATTAGGGTTCTGTGCCCATTAAATCAAAGTTGCAGAATTTTTAACTGTGCCATTTGTCCCAAATACACTATGTATGCAGAGTTTGATTAATTCTTTTTTCCCCCAAATTTGAGTTTTGCTGGTATTTCCAATATGTCACAGGTCTATAATTTTGAAAAAAAAAAATCTAACTTACAATCTCAATGACTCTGACTGATAAAGGTAGGCTTCTTTAAAGATAAGCCAATACATGAAACAAAGGGTATTATTGTTAAGTACAAGGCTTATGGCCAGGGAAAGGAAGCACTTCTTTGGAATATTGTTTTTAGGAGATATAACCTTGGAAAGACAGATGAATCAGGAGACCAAATTGTCATAAGCAACAGTTGGTGGAATTGATGCAATCTCCTCTAGAAATGTAAGCATTTAAAAATAAGTGTAAACATCAATACCGTTGTATTTAAAAATGATGTCTTTAAGGCAAAAATTACTCAATTAATGTGCAATGCCAAAAACATTACTAAAGGATCCTCAGAAATGGCAAAGATTCAAATGTTTGGGATTAGTCCAATGTATATTTGGTATACCTCATATCAGTTACATATCATGTAAAAATTAACAACTAGGACCAATGTGTAGCTTATTTTTGAATATAATTACCCCTTTATAAATATATTCAGATGTTGCTTACAAAAGGCAAATGTCTTCTAATGCACATTTTTAATCAGTAAAATTAGCTTACAAATTGGGTGCATTTGCCAATTTTAGACATAAATTATTTTAAAAATGTTTATAATGATTAATAAAATTATTCTCTATTCAGCATATTATAGAATTCTCTATTCAAAATATTACAGATGTGACCTGAAGATCACCCTAATAAGTAGCAGTTTAACGGGTTATTTTCCACTCATTATAGCTTTCACACTGGTGAATTGCTCAGCTATTATTGTAAATGTTCTCTTACCGATCATTATTTAATAGTCTAAAATTCTTACTGTACCTATTCTCATTTTTTTTATCTTAAAAAAAAGTAAGTAAGTAAGTATTATAAGATTGGGTAATCTTATAATAGCTTTGTTTATTAAGAGTGACACTAAGGGGTGGCTCCTGTGGCTCAAAGGAGTAGGCGCCAGCCCCTTATACCGGAGGTAGCGTGTTCAAACCCGGCCCCGGCCCAAAAAACTGCATTAAAAAAAAAAAAAAAAGGAATGACACTAGGAATTTGGCTCAAGTATGAAATTTATAGGACCTAGTAATAAAGAAATATAGGATGGCGTGTCCCCAGAGGTGAAGGTCTCCTGGGATAGTGACCCCATCAGAGCCCAAACTGGACTGAGGGTGCCTGCGGCAAATTCTCATGGCTCCAGCTTGTGTCATCACCCCTTAAGAGCCCCAGGTTTGCCTTATAGTGAAGCGCCGGGAGATAAAATTTCTTTTGGACACTGTAGCAACCTTTTCTGTACTTCTCTCTAGCCCTGGTCTTTTATCCCCCAAATCCATAACTATACAGGTGGTGTCTGGAAAGCCGGTTACCAAATTTTTCTCCCAGCCTTTAAGCTGCAATTGCTGTTCTCTCATGCCTCCCTAATCATG
>CAUYON010126474.1:0-38673 GCA_963573935.1 Arctocebus calabarensis | reverse complement strand
TCCAACTCCTGGGCCTAGGCGATTCTCTTGCCTCAGCCTCCCGAGTAGCTGGGACTACAGGCGCCTGCCACAACGCCTGGCTATTTTTCTGTTTTGCAGTTCGGCCGAGGCTGGGTTTGAACCCGCCACCTTCGGCACATGAGACCGGCGCCCTACTCGCTGAGCCACAGGCGCCACCCAAGAGGATCTCTTTTGCCCAAGAGTTTAAAGTTACTGTGAGCTACGATGTCATTGCACTCTACCCCAGGCCACAGAGTGAGAGTGAGACTCTGTCTTAAAAAATAAATAAATAAATAATGACAAGAATTTTTACACAAACGGCAGCAAATCACATACTATTCTATTAATAACATATCTGATTTTGATACCTACTGGAACATACAGAACGACTTATTTCTCACTACATAATACTGCATTAATTCATTTATCATGAATCAATACTTAACCAGACACTTACTAATGGACATTCAACACTCCTCTACTATAATCATTTTCCCAGTGAATAATCATGCTGGCATCGTGGAGTAAGTACTACTATACACATTTTGCACTGAGGCAGCGAAGTTAAGGATTTACCTGAGGTCTCAGTTAATAAGTTACAGATACCAGGATTTGGACCCCGGTCTGTTCAAAAAATTTATCAGTGACCGCGTCCCCGGGCTGGTTGAAGTGTCCCTCCTCTGCTTCCACAGCAACTTCGGGGCCACTGCTGAATGATTTTACCACCTCGACAATACACGTTCCAGGTTTTCTCACTGGACTCTAAGCTCCGATCATAAGCAGCTTGGTTTCCCCACAGCCTTGCATATAGAAGGCACTTAGTCAGACTGACTTATTCATTTTGAATAAACCAAGGAATAAATTCCCCAAGCCCCTTAGCAGTTAGATTACAAAATTCCAACATTACCAACCTGCAGAAGGAATGGGGTGTGTGTGAGAGACAGAGAGAAAGAGACTGGAGTTTAATTTCTCCTTGTGACATCAAAAGATTGTCAAGTAATATAAAGGGGAAAAATTAAAGTTGTGAAAGATATATGTAATATGATCCTATAAGGATAAAAAACTATAAAACTATAGACCTCACTATAAATAATTTTCTATAAGTCCACAGAGGAACAAAGTCTAGAAAGCTCCACACCAAATGTTAATGGTAGTTATCTTTGGGAAGGAAATTTAAAGATGGAATAATGAACTCATGTTTCAATTTCTACAATATTTGATTGTATTTTAAAAAGTAACATGTTGGCTAGGTGCAATGGCTCATGCCTGTAATCCTAGCCCTTGGAGAAGTTGAGGCAGGAGGACAGCTTGAACCCAGAAGTTAAAGACCAACCTGGACAACATAGTGAGAGCCCATCTCTACAAAAACTGAAAAGACTAGCCAGGATTGGCAGTACATGAATATAGTCTCAGCTTCTCAGGAGGATTTGAGCCCAGAAGTTCAAGGCTGCAGTGAGCTATGTATTGTGCCACCGCACTTCAGCCTGGGCAACAGATACTTTGTCTCTAAAAAAAAAAAAAAAGTGACATGTCTACATGCATTAATTAAATTTATACTTCCAACTAGTAATTCCACTTCTTGAAGTATATCCTAAACATTTATATTGTTTTTAGGGTTTTTTCATTAAAAACACCATAGCCAATTTATTGAATATTTGTATTTTTCCACATATGTCCAACATAAATGCCCAACTTCTGAAGAATAATTCAGCAAATTACTTAACATTTATATAATGAAATGTTAAGCAATTAATACTGATGCACATCTATATATGTAAGCCTTTTAAAAGGCAGGTGTGAATAGTAAAACTGTATTTTTGCAGGGAAATTATATACCTAGAAAGCAAGTAACTAAAGACACATATCACACCCTAAGCAGTTTGAAAGCATTAATCTTTGGGTGGTAGGCTTGTGGTGATTTTACTTGTATTTTCTTAGCTTTTTATATTTCAAAATCATGTTAAAGTGAGCGTGGGTTACTTACATAACAAGAAAAGCAAAAATCATTTCCATTTGAGGTTAAACAAAAGAAGTCGGGTGGTTTATTCTGTAGACTGTTGAACATCTTATATATCATTCAATGTGTATGGGCTCAAAAAGGAAGTGAGCTTTGCTACCAAAAAGGATTTCCAGCTTCAAGGTGGGAAGGAAAGGGATGTCTGTATTTACCATGCAACTGAGACACAGGAAGAATTAAATCAAGAACAAGGCAAGGGCCCTGTGCGGTGGCACTTGCCTGTAATCCTAGCATTCAAGGCAGGTGGATTATTTGAGCTCAGGAATTTGAGACCACCCTGACCCACAGTGAGACCCCCATCTCTACCACAAATAGAAAAATTAGCTGGAATCGTGGCATGTGCCTGTAGTCTCAGCTACTTGGGAGCCTGAGGCAGAAGTAATTGCTTAAGCCCAGGAATCTGAGGTGCTGTGAGCTATGATGATGCCCCTGCACTCTAGCTGTGGTGTCAAAACCAAAACGACATTCTCCCTCCCCCCGCCAAAAAACCCCCAAAGAACAAGGCATAGCCTGCTGTATGTTAACAAGCTGTGACTGCTAAAATAAATTCCTTTCCTCCTAGTTCCTTAATATGAGATCTAGGATAGGGAAAGAACTAGATATATGATACAGTTTATCTCAAAGCCAAAGATGAGACAGGACACTTTGAACAGAGAAAGAAGGAAAATAAAATTGAAATGAACAGAATGAGGACCAAGTGAAATACCTCAGTGACATAACCAAAAGGAGATTTCCAGCTTGAGACCAGACCACAGATGAAGCTCAAGTGGATTCTGGCCATTAAGTCAGTGGGTCAGGGCACGAGGATCTTAAGAAAAGAACACCTTGTTTCCAGTTCTGACTATACATTAACTCAATCTGGGTAACCATTTTTTTAATCCATTCAAGTATTTGTTGAATGCCTGCTGTGTACCAAGCCCTGCCATGGGCAAATAATTATAAAGGAGGGTGGTCCCTGCTACCCCGCCTCTCAACAGAGTGCACAGGTGAACAAGCAAAGGGAAATGCATTATAAATGCACAGTGAGCCCAGGGCGGGTTCCAGGAGGGCATGAAGAAGGGCTGCTTGGAGAAGTCGTGGAGATCTCGGGGGTGGCTCCTGAGCTGAGTCTTGCAGAGAAGGGAGTGAAGTCAGGAGAGTCGTGGGCTGTCCTGTCCAAACAAGGACAGAAGCCCGGAGACTTGAAGAGCCTTGGTTCCGAGATGCTGGTGGTGAGCTGGGGGCTTTGCCTATAGGATGAGAAGGGGCCAGCTTGTGGTCCCTTGTGCTCCACGCTAATATCCGTGCTCCCAGGGTCAACCTGTCGTGGAGATGAGGTGATTACCAATGATAAAGAGCTTCCACAGGTCTTTGCTTTTTTCAGTAAGAATCATCAGCAGCAATTGAGTGGCGAACAAATGGCGAACTGAACAGGTATGCAGAAAACAGGGAGCCGTAACCGCCATGGTTTCTTACTTGAATTACTAGATTCGACTCCAAAGTTGGTAATTTTTGTTTTGATTCCTAAAATATCCGAGGTATTTTAATTACACTATAGTCTGTATTTGGGCTTCTAACCACATAAATATGAATGTTTCTAAAGGAAAAGTACTCTTAAAATGACTTAACAACTTTTGGATTAGAAGTCATTTATCCATGAACTGGTGGTTGGATTCTTTTCTCTTTTAAAAATTAATCAGGGCGGCGCCTGCGGCTCAAAGTAGTAGGGCGCCGGCCCTATATGCCAAAGGTGGCGGGTTCAAACCCGGCCCCGGCCCAAAACTCCAAAAAAAAAAAATTCTTAGAGATGGGGTTTTGCAATGTTGCTGAGAACGGTTTCAAACTTCTGGCTTCAAGCAGTCCTCCCAGCTAGCTGGGATTTCAGGTGTGTGCCAAAAGGTCTGGCAGAAGAAAAGTTGTTTGTTCCTTTTCATATACATTTGCTTTGTTTTTAGAATAATTTAAGACAATTAAAAAATAGACATGATTTTAAAAAACCCACGAGAGCTTATAATGGTAGGCTACCTTCTTGGGGTAACCAACCTTATTATTTCTCTAGTGGTCACCTCCGTATCTCTGAGTAATATGCTTACCCAGCTCTTTCTGGTTTAGCCATTTCAATTATGGCGTACTGACATCCTCCAAAGACACAACACCTACCACATCTCCTCCCTTTCCCCCCGAAGAGTCCACACCATTGTTTTTGGTTAAATAAAAAAGAAGTGCAGTAGAACATGATTATATAAAGATACCTTGCTGCAAGGTCGAATAATACACTGAGACTGCATTTCCTTTCTTGAAAAACTTTTTTTTCCCTCATTAGTGTTTCCTATTGTCTTTCTTGCTTTTTGGTACCATTGCCTTCACCAAATCCTCCGCACTCTTCCAGTTTGCCATCATGTCAGATATTCTAGCAAACCCCCACATTTCCTCCTGCCTGAAGCTCTGTGACTTCCTGCTATCTTGACCGACACCAACTCGGGGTTCTCCAAGACCGCTGCATAGCTGTCATTTGGCAATTTCCCTTCATTGTACAAAATGTTGAAGCCTGGGGCGGATGTCTGTCATCGTGTTTGATTGCCGGGCATCTGAACTTTCTCTCCTGGGTTTAGAAAATCCCCCATTTTGACTGTCTTGATGGAAGGCAAGTCCACCTGCCACACAAGATGAAGTAACTTTTTGTGTAAACTTCTGAGTTCAGGGATGGCTGGCAGCTTGAGGATGGGTGATGGTCAAGGTCTGATCAGAGAGTTGGGACTTTTAGACCCACCCCTCAACCTCCAGGAAGGAAAGAAGGGGTAAAGGTTAAGTTGATCATCAAAGGACAAAGATTTAATCAGTCATGCCTATGTAAGGAAGTTTCCATAAAAACCCAAGAAGACAGAGCCTGGAGGGCTTCTGGGCAGTCGAACACATGGAAGGCTCAGGAGAGCCCAGTCCTTCCCCTGTGCCTCACCCTAAGCATCTCTTCATCTGTATCTTCTGAACATCCTTCGCAACAAACCTGTAAATATGTTTCTTTGAGCTCTGTGAGCTGCTCTATGTGTTCATCAAACTGAGAAATGTCCCCCAATCGGTGAGAACCTGGATTTATCTCCAGGTGAGATAGCCTAGGCTTGCGACAGCACTGAAGTGGGCAGCAGCCTGTGAGATCTGATCTTACCGAGTAGAGTCAGAATTGAGTTGGAGGGCACTCAGCCGGTGTCCGCTACAGAGTGAACTGCCCCCACCCCACATCTGCTGTCAGACAAGTGTCATCAGAGTACTAGGAGAAACTGAGTTTGTTTTTCCTCTGTATTCTCAGAATTGGTGTCAGCGTGGACTGCTACAACAGCCTGGCTCACAGAAAAGGTGGTTCAGGAAGAAACAGGTTAAAAGGGTAGAGGATGAGAAGTCTTTGATCCCTAGACGCCCACATGGTCGCACATGCTATGGAGCTGCAGCTGTGCTGCCATCAATGTTCTGTCACTAAAGGTCAAAGTTACCAGTGGAATTTAGAGATGAAATGATTCACCTCCCCAGGGAGTTAGTTTACTGGATGTAGTAAGAAATGCAAACTAATTATAAGAGGGACTTTACCTAACAAATGCAATCAGTGTAACCGGGTTCTCTGTACCATCAATGAATCCTCAAAATAAACAAACAAGAAGATCATGATGATACAAAGAAAAAAGAAATGCAAACTAATAAGGAAAAAGCAAAGTGAGTTACTGTTATCTGTGATAGCTAACAAGAAAGTAAAAAGAGTGCTGGATTGGACCTTATGTTAGTCTGAGGTCAGATTTCAGTTGTTCTGGGCTGTGGCCATCAGCACTGAAGCTCCCTCAATGCCCCAAGGGGAAAATTATGCAGGTGAATCAGAAAGGACCTCTAGGAGCTGGTCACTAAGGAGGCAGCCGGGATGGGGGAAGGGTGAAACCAGGAGACTACGGACAGTAGAGGGTCTAGCCTCAAGGAACTGTTTCATCAGCTTCCTGAGGAGGCTTCACTTGGCGGACTGTGAGAAGAACTAATTTGGGAGCAGTGTCTCTGTGGATGCGGCAGCATAGAGGCCCATGTTTGGGTTGATGCAGGACCCACAGCTCACTACTGAACAACCTTTGGAGGCCGTACGTGTTCCACACACAGAGGAGGTTATTCCCGAGGGAGCAGCCAACCTGGGCTGGATAAAAGCCACTGTAATACAGTATGTTTATTCTGGGGGCCGAAGGCTGCCTGGCTCCACCTGTAAATGCCAAGTAGAGTACCCCAGACCACGCAGCTGATATGCTTTGTATTCAAGCCACGTGGGACTGACTTTGACAACCGGGATATTCACCTGCTAAATATGCCTGCCAACCAGGCCATGCTCTGGTTACGGTTGTCCCTTTAATGTGGATGCCGCGTGTAACCTTGCTGCTGGAAAATCCAGAGACAGTTCAAGAAGCTTCAATAGACTTGCTGTCTAAGCTTCCCCTCTTGAGTCCTACAGACACTAATGAAAACAATGCACTAATTTACAAGAGAATGAGGAAAGGCATAGGACAGAGTCAAAGGACTCATCCCAGGAAGGTGAAAAATTTTAAGTGGTTGTTAAGAAAAAATGTGACTAAAGAACACGTTGATAGGGGTGAAATTGAAGGGGTAAAGGCAAGAGGGGAGTCAAGGGACTTATCCCAGTACACGGAAATCTTCAGATGGTTATTAAGAAATGACATGAATACAATAGAAATTGGAATAAAATGGGGTTAAAGCAAAGGTCTTACTCAGTGCAACACTATGGAAGGTTGGCTGGAGCAAAAGGAGGTCCTGCTGGCTTCGTAATATTATGGGGGTTCCAAACAAGTTTGCTGTATTTACCCTAGACTGGAAAAATTTAAAGTCAGAATGCAGAGGTTACAAAAAAATGGCCTGGGCAACAGGCAGATTAATCAACATAAAGCTGACCAAGAGCAAGGGTCAACTCCCTGCTGGGGACACAAAGCCTTATGTATTCAGGTGGGATAATGGCCAGGGGTGGGTGGTGCAGAGAAATGCTGTGACTCCAAGTACTGCCATGCACGGTGGTACCAAAACCCACCAGGGAAGGCCAGACTCAGGCTGCATTTACAATGACAGGAGATAAGAATTTAAAGGTTGACAAGACTGTAACAGTGGGGTATTTAAATAGGCTTTATCTAAATAAGTGTGTCTCTTTTACGTGACTGTTTTACAGGAATGGACATTGTGTCTGGCTGGGAGATGCTGCCCATACCCTATACTATATTGCTAAACTAAAGCCTGTTGATAAAGGCCTAATGGAGGCTACAGTTAGGAAAGTGGGTTGGCAGAAGATAAAAGTTTATAGGAGATGGGGTGCATCTCTTTTATCTGACTGTATTATGGGGAGGGCCACTTTACCTGCCTGGGAAATAGTTCCCTACCTGGACTGGAAAGAAAGCATGAAAATCTGTCTCTCACGCAGTATTAACTAGACACATGAAACCAGTCAGACTGCACGAGCCCACGAGTGCCAGTGGGGACAAATTCTTGGTGCCATAGACCTGAAGGAACTTATGATAAAAGCTTGTGGGTGCCTCCCACAAAAGGGAATTTTCACTTGAGGGACATTTACTAACTTATTCTGGGACATCACTGAAGCTACCCCTATGAGTAAAGAACCTAAAATAATCTTGAAACCTGAAATACCCATGTCACAGGTGATGTCAGAGAAACACTAGTGAAGGAATGGCAGGACCCAGAAGAGTTCCATGAAAAAGAAATGGCTGTCTGAGCATGGTGGCTCGTGCCTGTAATCCTACCACTCTGGGAGGCCAAGGCGGCTAGATTGCTTGAGCTCAGAGTTCAAGACCAGCTTGAGCACGAGACCCTGTCTCTACTAAAAATACAAAAACTAGCTGGGCATGGTGGTGGGCGCCTGTAGTCTCAGCTACTCGAGAGGCTGAGACAAGAGCATTTCTTGAGTCCAAGAGTTTGAGGTTGCCTATGAGCTACAATGATGCCACAGCACTCTCCTCAGGGTGATAGAGTGAGACCCTGTCTCGAAAACAAAACCAAACCAAAACAAACGCAAAACAACAAACAAAAAAATACCAGAGTGGTTTACACAGGATCGTGCTACCTAGGGAATTCGAGGAGGAGGCACTCATGAGCCAGGAGCCTCTTTTCCCCTACTGGATTCTACAGTGCCTTAGATTCTGCTGTGTTTATGGATGGCAGTTCCAAGGGGAACAGACAACATCCTATTTGATCACCAACGGCCAATGATGTAATCAATTATGCCTACGTAATGAGGCTCCTATAAAAACCCCAAAGGCCTGGGTTGGGAGAGCTTTTGGATAGCTGAGCCTGAGAGGTGCCTGGAGGGTGCACAGGGGGAGGGCATGCAAGCTTTACACCGCTTCCCCATACCTCACCCTACACAGCTCTTCATCTGCCTCCTTTGCAATATACTTTATAATTAACCAGTACACGTTTCCCTGAGTTCTGTGAGCTGCTCTAGCACATTCATCCAACCCAAAGAGGGGGTCATGGGAATCCCGATATTTATAGCCAGTTGGTTGGAAGCAAAGGTGAAGCCAGGCTTGTGATTGGCAGTGGAAGTTGGGAGCAGTGTTGTGGGACTGAGCCCTCAATCTGTGGGTAGAAGATACCCAGCTGGCGTCTGCCCCAGGATTGCTTGTTTGACGTCTGGAGACCCTCCCCCCCCAACATACCTGGTGTCAGAATTGTGTTGTGAGAGTACAGGAGGAGAGCCTGATTTTGCTTATTCCTCTATAATTCTTGGACATCTCCATCAAAAGTATCTTTCAAAACCTAAAGGCAAAATGGAGACTTTCCAGAGTTATAAAAGCTAAAAGAATCGTTCACCAGCAGACCTGCACTAGAAGAAATACCAAACAAATGCTTTAAGTAGAAGGAAATGCTGCCGGATGGAAATACAGATCTATGCCAAGGAATTAAGAGCATTCCAAATGGTAATATGAGAGTAAAACATAGTAAATCTAAGTTTCTCCAACCTTACACTGAAATCTCTTTAAAAGATAACTGACTATCTAATGGGTGTTATTTCTTTCTATCCTTTGTGTCTGAAATATTTTACAGTAAGTTCTTAAAAATTAAAGATGAGCAGAAGTCAACTAGGGAGGGAGAAGGATGAGCGTCCACGTAGCATAACTATTCTGGAGGATAATCTGGCAGTGTTAGTACTTTAAACACGCATCTCCTTTTTACTCTGTAAGTGTACTTCTGGCAATCCATTTATCCTAGAGAAATACTAAAAAATGTGCACAGAGAGACACATACAAGCATGTTTACTGCAGCATTTATAAAAGACGTAAGTTAAAAAACAGTCTCAGTGACTACTGTTCATTAACAAGGGAATGTTTACATAAACCATTTTATATGTAATAGCCACGATATAGAACATGAGGTACCTGCAGTATTTAATAGGCAAGGTACATCTCTGCTTTACCTAGTAACGAACAGCATGGCGTCCTATGCAAAAACAAACAACCATTGTTGAAAATACTTAGAAAAAGGCTTTATCCATCAATGTGAAGAAGAGGAAGGGTTAAAGAAGTCAAGGCATCTGATAAAATGTGCATCACATTATCTTTGCAATTCACTTGAAAAATTGGTGAAAACAGAATATAAGCAGAGGAATATAGGTTAAGAACTAAAGAGGCCATGAGACAGGGCTGGACGCCTCCACAAACACTGACAAGTAACATTTAGTGAAAGAGTGAATGAGTGGATGAGGGGAAAGAGGGGAAGAAACGGAACCTCCAGATTTTTGGACTGTCGACCATTTCTATATATCAGTTCTCTACTTCCCCATAGTTAGGTAACTCCCAAATTTTCAGAAAAGAAACTAAAATATTAATATGTCCAACACCTACTATGTACTTTTATATTGATTATTAAGGAAAAGCAGCTAACGAAGCTTTAAATTGTTAAACAGATTTTTTTTTTGTATTAAAAAAAAACCAATGCAAACATAGTGATGTTGATTCTCAAATACGCAGTTCAGAACTATATTATTTAACACAATATATTGGTAACAGGAGATTTCAGAACAGGCTGTTTGGTTTTTATAGCTGGCATCACTGTTCTGGGCTCACTAAGTCTCTTCAGATAATCCCTGGGACTTGATACCCCGCTTGTCATTCCTATGCCCAAAGCTCTTCCTGGCTATATAACTTAAAAAAAAAAAAAAAAAAAAACTTCTGTAGAAATCTGACTTACACCTCGTTTCATATGATCCCAAACCAAATAAATACAGGACTGAACAATTTTTGAGGTGACAGAAACATCCTCAAACAAAACACCCAGCCTGGAGCAGATAGTGGAAGAACCTCCCTTATTCTTTTTGTTTTTCCCAATAACTTCCTGAGAACTTCCTAGAACAATTTCTGCAGAACAGAATATTAAAAATGTACCATCTACACACAGCTTTACCAACATACCTACCTATATCAATCTCCTAGAGTTTTAAGGGCAGACGGAACCCTTGGAAAGTGAGTGAAGTTTCGCTGATAAGACGTATTGGCTCTAAGAAGAGAATTCCACTTTCTTAAGAACAACAACAGAGAACAGAAACTTGTCTTCAAGCTCCAGTCGTGAGCATCGTGAGCGGGCTGTTTTTCCTAAGGCTGGGGAAGTGGAGAAATGGTCTGGGAGGGAGGTGCACAGAAGAGGGGGGCTGGGTGAGTGGGCAGAACTGCTGCTAGGCAGAGTGACTCTGGGAGACACGGCCTGATCTGGGGTTCAAAGACCCTCGATAAGAGGACACAAAGTGTGACTATTCTCTTTTTAAATCTACAGTACTGCCATCAAAATAGAAAAAAAGCACACACAACTCTTGCAAAGGTGTCAGTGTCCTCCAGTCACTTTCCAAGTCAGATTTTAACCCCATCATGCTGATGGGGGCAAACATTTTGATAGATTATGGTTCAGAAGCCTCTCGCTTACCCACCACCTACTGCATAACGAACCACAACTTCAAGGTTCAGAAGATAAACTGAATGACCCATGGCTAATGAATACATGGGAAATCATGCTCATTTTTCAAACGCACATAAAAAGATCTCGAAAAAAATAGTAGGAAAAAGTTGTTTTTCGAAAAATAGGGGCTGGAATAGCGATCCAATAGTTCTAAAAATATACAAACTTGATAATACTGAATTCATTGAACGTGTATATAAAGAAAAATGTTCTTTATCTAAATAAGTTTTGAAAAAACTGGTAGGGTGTTGTGCAGGAAAGGGATGATGGTAATATTAACCTTTGCTAATGATAAAGTCAATAACAAACTATAAAGTTTACCAGGAACCTTGGCTCCATGCAGCAGCTTGATGGTTACAGGAAGAGCAACAATTTATTGGAACGGGAATTTAGCTCAGGTGGAGCAAACAAGGCTCTCTGGAGGGCAAGGGTGGCAGGTGTAGGTAGGTGGCCACCCTGAAAGTCTGTGGGTTATTTTCTAACCCACTTACTCCTTCACTACTTCTAGCCTAAGTACCTTGCAACAATCCTAGGCACTAGATGCTACCTCAACAGATGCTTATTAACTGGAAGATTAAAGAGAGAACTAAGGCTCTCAAGAGGTACTCCAGTGGAACCTGACAAGTCAGAGAACAATTTCTCCCTAGGCTATACCATTTCCAGATGTAGGCAAGGGGCTGCGGAGGAGACACTCTTCATCTCTGCAGCCCTATCTACGTCACATCCTCCCACCTCCTTGCCTCCTGCTGCTTCACAGCCTGGAAATCTCACCTGTGGGCAAAGTGAGGTCACAAACCTGAAATGCTTTGCTCTTCCCGATGAATGACCCCAAGTGAACTTCAAAGAATGCCACAAGAGGTTTACCTGAGAATTCATCTAGAGATTCCTATTATCAAGGTTCACTTTTTTTTTTCTATAATGTCAGGTTAATGTGAGGGTACAAACAACTAGGATACAATATTTGCATTTGGTAGGTAGAGTCTCTCTTATAGTTGTGTCCCGCACCCAAAAGGTGAGCCACATACCCTTATATTGTGCCCAGGAACACGCCAATCCCCTTCTCTCCTCCCCATCAGGGCTAACTTTTTGCAATGAATCGTTATAAATGCAAAATAAGTACCTGGTTATTTTAAAAGCAATGAATACTCAACTATGTGATAAACAGAACTTCATGATCTCTACAAATCAATTAAAGTTTACGGGCTTGAGAACATTATTTATAAATTAAAGTTAGCTAATAAAAAAACCATGATAGTTTTATTAAACATGGCTAATGAATCTTGTAATGACTGTGGTACTTTTTTCAACTAGTGCACTGACATTAACTTTTTTTTTTTTTTTTAACAAAATCTATTTCTATTTGTACTCGCACACTGCACTGCTTGCTAAAATATGTGTGCGAGTGCGTGTAGGCAGTCATTTCATAAAAAGCAAGGAGGAAAAGCGACAGGACTATTTGAATCACATTCCTATTTAGGAGAATGCTCTTTATGACAACGTTCTCAGAGTGGTTTATAAAGGTGAATAAAATAAGAAACTACAAGAACAGACACATTAAAATGAGTGCTATTTCTGTTGTATAATTTTTTTGTCAGTTTGCAAAATATAACTTTTAGTTTTTTTAAACAGGGAGACTGGAGGACTGGCAAGCAACCATGGACAAGTTACAGATCCTCCCTGGGCCTCAGTTTCTTCATTTGTACCAAGTGAAGAGAGGATTAGAAAATTCCACAAAATCCCCTCCAAGGGCTTAAACACCTGCAAGAGTCTCTGAAGCCTCCCTCACATGGTAAAAAAGTGAATGAGTTTACCTCTTTTGTTGATTTTCCCCTTACCAGCTCCGAGCACCAGAAACTTTTACTAGATTACAGTTAAGAACCTAAAGTAAGCAAAATATACTTCAAAACCCATCATAGAATCCAAAGCAAAAGTTGAAGAATAACAAAAGTCTCGACTTGTGACTTAGTTGGCAGCCAAACACCTTAAACCCTGCCTAGCTTAAACTTGTGGGGCGGCTGTGGCAAGTCTCAGCTGGGTATCATTTCATGATTTTTTTCTGGATTCCTAAGGGTTGGTTCCAGAATTGTCTAGAGTTATAAAAGGAATGAGAGAATTTCTTTTTGTCCCCACCCTAGTATCACATGGTTTATGACCCAAACATCACTCCTGTCTGTAAGTATTTGGGACACCCTTGCCCCAGGGCCTCTGCAAAAGAATGCTTACTTTATTATGAGAGAGGCCTGTCTTCAGGGAAAGCAGGATGTTTAGAAAGTTTTGTTCTTAATCCTCATCTCCCTTTTCAGCCAACTATGATTCGCTTCAGGAAAAATTGTGCAGCATAGTCAATAAATAAAACCATCGGCTTCTATGAAGGATTGTCAACTGCTGCTGTAGATAAGGCAATATCTGAAGGGTCAAAAGGTAGAAAAAGATCTAAAAAGGACTATAGCTTTCCCAGGAGCTCTCAAAGACAGCAGAACCTTCTGTAGTAGTTCAGAGTCTCCAAGGAGGGTTGGAATCAATCAGCTAAATGCATCAAAATGGAGCCAAATAGGGAAGTCCAGTACTAACCTCCCCAGCACAGGCGTCCAATGGCATTTTATTGCTTTGATTGCAGCCAACAAAAATCAATCAACAAGACTATTACAATGAAATACACAGGATGGAGAGAGAAATGCTAACTACAACATGGGTTCTTTATAACATGAGAAAGTCATTTAAAACGGAGTTGATTTAAGTTGTAAGCAACTTTCTATTTAAACTACAAATTTCTTATTCTAATTTCATTAGCATTCAGGATCATCTGATATTTGGTCTCTCTTGTGGGCCCTATTATGATAACCAAAATTACTTTAAAAAGACCGTACAAGTTCCTGCTTCTCAAATATGGATATACCTTGGAATCGACTGGACAATTTTTTCAAAAAATCCTGTTCCCTGGGGAACCCCATCCCTGAGATACGCAGTTAGTTATATGGCTGTGGTCTACGTAGCAGGATTTTAAAAAGCTATTCAGTGGATTCTAATGTCTGGAAGAGTTTTAGAACGACTGGTTAAGCCGAACCCTAGCTGGCAATTAGGCTCAGAAGGTACTGCTGTTTATGGGAACTCTGCTTTAACCTGTCAAATGTAATTACCATTATGGTGTGGCTAACAGTCATCAGAAGTATTCTATTCTGGTATCAAATTATTTTTAAAGGCAGAGGGGCAAGGAATGAGAAGAAACAACGATGCCTTTGTAGGGGTAAGACAAGTTTTCTAATACTACAAAACTTCCCAGCAAATTATAGAAACCAGTTTTGCTGGGTTTTTTTAATTACATGACACAAGGAAGCACTGACCCAGTGGCAATATTTTGGATATAAGATGTACTAATCCAAAGCAATAGTGAGGCATCTTTGTAACTTCTGGATAAAACCCAGAAGTTTCCTACTCTGAGAATACCACTGTCAAAGAACAGATAATGTCACTTCCCGCTAGTCTTTACATTTTCACAAGAAGATAAGGACTACCACAAGATAGTGCTACAGGTTTACAATTTGCCATTATTAAATGGCTCCTAAGGTCACAAGGTCTCAAACTTGAGCATGCTCAGAATCACCTGGAAGGCCTATTAAATTCAAATTGCTGGGCCCATCCACACAGGGCTCCCATTCTACACCTCAAGGATGGCAATCTGCATTTCTGACAAATTTCCCAAAGATGCTCCTGCTGCTGGTCTGAGGCCCATACTTTGAGAGTTCCTGTTCTAAAGGGTCACAAAAGGCATGATCCTTCAGTAACAAGAAATGCTTCTATCCAGCTTCAGGCATTGTGATAAAGTAATAAATACTTTGAGACAAAGGAGACATTGTCTTAAGATAAATCTAGGCATTTGTGCCAAGATGTAAAATTTTACTGTTCCCCTGCCAGTAACAAACAGGTGGGTTCGGTTAATTTCATTCATTTACTCATGAGTAAATATTGCCCTTAGAGAAGAAAGTGAAGAGATGTCTTAATCTAAAAAGGACTAAACATTCTTTCTAAAACTGCTGACCCATGGTTTTCTTGTTTGACGAGGGAATAGTGGCCATTTTTCATTTACAAAATGTTTACTTTACAATGGTAGCATTTTACTGGGGGAAAGTGGGCTTCTTGACTAAGTGGTTAGAGCAACTGGGTAGATACCTGGAAAAAAATAAAGTTGAATCCATACTTTAATAGAGTATCAGAATAAACTTCAAATGGAGCAAATATTTAAATGTAAAAAATGTAATAGCACAGAAATTCTGCAAGATAATATAGCTGAACTCCTTTATGTGTGTGAGTGGAAGAGGGTTAGTGGAGGATGGTTTCTATGACTTGAAATTCAGAAACCATAAAATAAAGATTAGAAAAAATGCACTATACAACATATAATTTCTGAATGATGCAAGTAAGAATCTCAAAGACCAAAGAAAATGATACATTGAGAAAAATATTTGAAGATAATATCACAAACTTGGAGCTTATCTCCCCACTATGTAAAGAGCTCTTACTCATCAACAAGATCAACAACCATCCAATCAAAGAGTAAGTCAAGCATAGGAACACGTAGTTAGAAAAAAAGGTTGATAACCCACTCAGAAGTTGGTAGGAGTATATGAATTAAATGGTCCATAGGGCACTCACATTAGCAGCACATATACTAAAATTGGACAGACTGGGCATGGTGGCCCATGCCTATAATCCTAGCACTCTTGAGAGGCTGAGGTGTGTGGATTGCCTGAGTTTAGGAGTCTGAGCAAAAGCAAGACCCTGTCTCTACTAAAAATAGCCGGGCGTTGTGGTGGGCACCTACAGTCCCGGCCACTTGGGAGGCTGAGACAAGAGGATTGCTTGAGCCAAGGAGTTTGAGGTTGCTGTCAGATATGATGCCATGGCACTCTACTGATGGAGACAAAATGAGACTCTTCTCAAAAAATTAAAAGGGAGGAGAGTGAAAGCAAGATGGTGGCTGAGTAACAGCTTCTGTGCAACAGGGTGCAATGACATTAAGGAGAGAAGACTCTGGGCATCTCTGGCTAATGGGATCTGCCCAGAAACTTCCCTTTGGTGACACAGGAAGTCAACGAGAGATCTTTGGACCCCACAAGGAGGCCAAAGCTGTGGAGAACTGGCAAGTGGTAGGTGCATTTATTCTGTCAAAGGCTGCCCGCAGCTGTAACCATAGCAACAGCGAGACTGCAAACAGGAAAAGCCTTACCTGTGGGCTGTTTAGGGTTTTCTGAATTTGGACACTCGATTGAACTGCCTTGGGAGATCTTGGGCTGGTGTGTGGATGACTTTGGGTGTTGTCTGGGCCCCCTGGACTGAGCTGCTGAGCTGAAAGGAGCTAATATTATTCAGCTGTGGGCTGTTCCTGCGGGTTGCAGTGCCAGCATCAGCTGGGAGACACTGGACGAGTAATCTAGTGACTGAGCTGCCCAAAGGCGGGGACTGAGACGCTGGGCAAGAGTGGAGATCTAAGTGTTTGGCAGATTAACAGTTGTGGCTCTCAGGGGCATAGAGGGAGACAGATTTGGCACACTGGATAAGACGGCAGCCACATCAGGAGAGATCTCAGCAATAAGTGCTTTCCTTGAAAAGCTTCTGCTTAGCCAAGGTTCACAGTGTGGAGGAGTGGTTCTCAAACTGTGGATCCGACCAATGAAAATACATCCTGCATACGAGATATTGACATTACGATTCACAATAGTAGCAAAATTACAGTTATGAAGTAGCAACGAAAATAATTTTATGGTTGGGGGTCACCACAACATGAGGAACTGTATTAAAGGGTCATGGCATTAGAAAGGTTGAGAACGACTGGTCTGGAGTGTGTCTTTTTTAAGACATTTGGGCTCCCAAGCTTGCGGGGTCTGAGAAATCAGCAGAGGCCTCCAGTCTCCATCTCGTACAGCTGTACCAGCATTGTGATTAACATCTCATACCCCAGAAGATCACCCATTGCACAGACAATATTCAGCAAGATATATATACTGTTTTGGTTTTTAGGTTTCTATTTTTGGGATTTTTTTTCCTTAATTTCAACATTTTTCCTCTAGATTTTTCTTTTTTCCTTCTTTTCCTTTTTTTCTTTTCTTTCTTCACTTTTCTAGTTTAAATACAATCTTCCGTTTTGCCTTCTTTAACAATGAGAACTTTATTTTTGCTAGTGTTTCTGTCACGATTATTTGTCTCGGCGCCCGGCATTTTATCCGATATGGGTTCGTGTTGGTTTATTTCTTTGTTTGTTTTTTTCATAGTATTTTTGTCTTTCCTCTCTACCTGGTGGAGGTGGGGTACTGTGTCTGATCAGGCTGGCAAAGAGCTAATGACCTCAAGAGAACCACCTAACACAGCACCCTCAGAGGAATTTAAAATGCAGATGATGAAAACAATGAAGGAAATTGATGAAAACAATGAAGGAAATTGCTGAAAAAAATGGAAAACAATCAAAAAGTAATGAAGGAAATTGCTGAGAAAGTGGAAAATAACCAAAAGGAAATCCAAAAACAGAATCAAATAAGAGATGAATGATATGAAGAATATAGAAAGGATATAGCAGAGCTGAAGGAACTAAAGTCATCAATTAGAGAACTTAAAGATGCAATAGAAAGTGCAGAAGACTCTCAGAGGTAGAGGACAAAGCTCTTAAGATAACTCAGATAGTTAAAGAGGCAGAAAAGAAGAGAGAGAAAGCAGAACTTTCACTGACAGAATTATGGGGCCTTATGAAGTGTTCAAACATATGAGTTATAGGTATCCCAGAAGGGGAAGAAGAATGCCCCAGAGGAATGGAAGCCATTCTAGACAATATCATAAATGAAAATTTCCCAAATATCACCAAAGATCCAGACATATTCCTTTCAGAGGGATATTGGACCCCTGGTTGCCTCAACTCAACTAGAGCTTCTCCAGGACACATTGTGAGGAACCTGTCTAAAGTCAAGACAAAAGAAAAGATTTTGCAAGCTGCCAGGAGTCAGCGCCAACTGACCTACAGGGGCAAATCCATCAGGGTGACTGCAGACTTCTTCAATGAAACTTTTCAAGCCAGAAGACAATGATCATCTACCTTTAATCTACTTAAACAGAACAATTTCCAGCCCAGAATTCTATATCCTGCTAAGCTAAGCTTTAAAATTAGTGGAGAAATCACATCATTTTCTGATATGCAAACATTGAGGAAATTTGCCACAAGACCAGCTCTACAGATAATACTTCAACCTGTTCTATACACTGACCATCACATGGACCTTCAGCTAAGTAAACACCTTAAATTAAAGGACAGAACCTATTTTCCACAATAATGCAAAAGATAAAACTAAGCAATGGACTTTCACAAAATAAAATGAATAGAACACTACCACACTTATCAATTATCTCAATAAACATCAATGGCTTGAATTCCCCACTGTAGAGTCATAGACTGGCTGACTGGATTAAAAAACGCAAGCCATCTGTTTGCTGTCTGAAGGAAACACCCCTCATGTCAAAAGACAAATTAAAACTCAGAGTTAAGGGTTGAAAGTCAATTTTTCAGGCAAATGGAATTCAGAAGAAAAGAGGGGTTGCAATCTTATGTTCAGATACATGTGAATTTAAAGCAACTAAAGTCAAAAAAGACAATGATGGTCACCTCATATTGGTCAAGGGAAAAATACAAGAGGACATTTCAATTTTAAATATTTATGCACACAATTTAAATGCTCCTAGATTCTTGAAAACGACCTTAACTAGTCTGAGCAATACGATATCCTATAACAGGGGTCTTTAACACCCCTTGTACAGAGCTGGACTGATCCTCTAAACAGAAATTAAACAAAGATATAAGAGATTTAAATGAGACCCTAGAACAACTATGCTTGATAGACGTATATAGAACACTCTATCCCAAAGATAAAGAATATACATTCTTCTCATAGTTCCATGGAACATTCTCCAAAATTGATCATATCCTAGGACACAAAACAAACCTCAATAGAATAAAAAAAATTGAAATTCTACCTTGCATCTTCTCAGACCACAAGGCACTAAAAGTGGAACTCAACTCCAACAAAAACATTCAACCTCACACAAAGGCATGGAAATTAAAGAACCCTATGCTGAATGACAGTTGGGTGCAGAAGAAACAAAAAAGGAAATCATTAACTTCCTTGAGTATAACAATAATGAAGACACAAGCTACCAAAACCTCTGGGATATAGCAAAAGCAGTCCTGAGAGGAAAATTCATCACTTTAGAAGCCTACATTTGAAAAACAGAAAGAAAGCACATCAACAAACTCACAAGCCATCTTATGGAATTGGAAAAGGAACAATTCCTAAGCCTAAACCCAGCAGAAGAAAAGAAATATCCAAAATTAAATCAGAAACCAATGAAATTGAAGATGAATCATTCAGAAAATTAATGAAACAAGGAGTTGGTTTTTTGAAAAAATAAATAAAATAGATAGATCTTTCACCAGACTAACTAGAAATAAAAAAGTAAAATCTCTAGTAACCTCAATTAGAAATGATAAAGGGGAAATACAAACTGATACCACAAAGATACAAAAGATTATCTCTGAATACTACCTGAAACTCTATGCCCAGAAATTTGACAATATGAAGGAAATAAATCAATATTTGGAATGACACCCTCTCCCTAGACTTAGCTCAGATGAAATAGATCTCCTGAACAGACCAATTTCAAGCACTGAGATCAAAGAAACAATAAAAAAATCTCCCAATAAAAAAATGCCTGGGTCCAGATGGTTTCACACCAGAATTCTATCAAACCTTCAAAGAAGAGCTTATTCCTATGTTGCAGAAATTATTCCAAAAAATTGAGAGGGAAGGAATCTTCCCCAACACATTCTATGATACAAACATCACCCTGATAACAAAACCAGGAAAAGACTCAACTAAAAAGGAGAACTTCAGACCAATTTCAGTAATGAATATAGATGTAAAAATTCTCAACAAAATCCTAGCCAATAGACAATAGCTTATCATCAAAAAGTCATACATCATGATCAAGTAGGTTGCATCCAAGGGATGCAAGGCTGGTTTAATATACGTAAATCCTTAAACGTTATTCACCATATCCACAGAAGCAAAAACAAAGCCCATATGATCCTCCCAATAGATGCAGAAAAAGCATTTGATAAAATCCAGCATCCTTTTCTAATTAGAATACTGTAGAGTTTAGGCATAGGTGGCACATTTTTTTTTTTTTTTTGGTAGAGACAGAGTCTCACTTTATCGCCCTGGGTAGAGTGCCATGGCGTCACACTGCTCATAGCAACCTCCAGCTCCTGGGCTTAAGCGATTCTCTCTTGCCTCAGCCTCCCGAGTAGCTGGGACTACAGGCGCCCGCCACAGCGCCCAGCTATTTTTTTGTTTTGCAGTTCGGCCGAGGCCGGGCTTGAACCCGCCACCTTCGGTATATGGAGCCGGCGCCCTACTCGCTGAGCCACAGGAGCCGCCCTGTGCATATGTTTTTAACTTAAGGAAATGGCTTGGTGCTATGGACCCTTTTGGTTATTCACTCAGTACTGTTTTCAGAGCTATCCTGTTTGTGCTTTAATCCTTTGCTGTGCCTGCCCCATGTTATTTTTTAGTGTCCATGCTCTGTGTGACACTTGCACATTCCCAGGGAGATGATACGCTACCCAGCGTGGCGCTGTGGCGAACGTCCGCGTACTGTCCTCTGATTGACCTGTGTGAAGAAGCCTGTAGGACAAATACTCAGAGATAGAGTTGCTGGATCATCTCATTTGAGGACTCAAGACATAACTGTGTCCCATTTCTCCCCATTTTCTCATGTATGCTTACAATGCGCTAGCTTGTTCCTGGCTCCGGAATCTTGCAGTGATGCCATCCAGAGAACAAAAATAAAGAATGGGATTTTATTCTCTGTGGGTCAGTTTGAGGTTTGTGTTAGTCCACTTTGAATTGTTCAGATTTCGTGCTGTTCCTTTGGCATCCATGTACAAAATGAGCCACGACTGCTGAGGTGTGTTCCACTGGCCTGCTGTCCACGTGTGGAGGCAGTGTGGTGCAGTGGCAGGAGGTGATATGGTGGATTAGGGCTGGCAAGTGTACGCTTTTGGCTCCTCTGCATGTGTGCCAGCCCCATCCATGAGCTGGGGTCACACCTGCACATAGCACAGCATCTGTCTGCTGACTGTCCGTCTCCCCCTTCCCTTTGCTCCCTGCTTGTGAGAACTCACAGCAAGAGTGTTGAAGGGAAGAGATACAGGGCTCCATAAGTTGGTGTCTAAAGGATATGAGCCTATATTTAAATCTTCATTATCACATCCTGAAGTATTTCTGGATGGACTTCTATCATGTCTGGAATTTACTTCAAAATAATTTGGTGTGGGGGTGGGTGGGTGGGGTAAAGATCGGATGACCATGTCATTCATTCATCTTTGACCCCAAGAATGTGTGAGACTGAAATCGGGAGCTATTAATTACACCGAGACAAACTTAAACTGGCATTGTCCCAGCAGAACAGGACATGGACACCCAGGGGAAAATGAGACAGGACTGACCCTGATTTGATCATTGTTGAAGCTGAGTGATGAGTACCTGGGAGCTTGTTTTATTGTATTTTTCGTTTGTCTAAAAATCTACCTAATAAGGGTTTGGGTTTTTTTTCTTCCTGTCATCTTTGATTTTTTTTCTTTTTAAATTTCATAATATTAAGGGGGAGATACAGATGTTTTTGTTACATGGATACCTTGTACAACGCTTAACTAGGGGGGTTTGGTGTCCCCATAACCCAATGGGTTCATTGTACCCAACAGGTATGTTTTTACCCCTCCCCTTCTTACCTGTGCTTCTTGATTTCCCATGACCTTTTCATGTCTTTGCGCCCATACATGCCCATTGATTAGCTCCATTATTAGAGAAGATATGTGGTGTTTGCTTTTCCATTGCTGGGATACTTCACATAATATAATGGTCTCCAGGTTCATCCAAGGTGCAGAAAAGACGTTATGTTTCCTTTTTATGACTGAGTAGTACGCCATGTATATGTATGCTATGTTTTCTTAATCTACTCATGTATTAAAGGGCACTTAGGTTGATTCCACATCTTTGCAGTTCTGAATTGTGCTACAATAAATATTCACATGCTGGGATCCTTTTTTAATCACTTCCTTTCCTTTGGGTAAATACCCAGTAGTGGGATTGCTGGATTGAATGGTAAGTCTCCATCTGTTCTTTTTTTTTTTTTTTTTTTTTTTAGACAGAGCCTCAAGCCGTCTCCCTAGGTAGAGTGCTGTGGCATCACAGCTCACAGCAACCTCCAACTCCTGGGCTTAAGCGATTCTCTTGCCTCAGCTTCCCAAGTACCTGGGACTATAGGCACCTACCGCAATGCCCAGCTATTTTTTGGTTATAGTTGTCATTGTTCTTTGGCAAGCCTGGTCTGGATTCAAACCTGCCATCTCTCGTGAATGTGGCTGATGCCTTAGACACTTGAGCTACAGGTGCCGAGCCTCTATCTCTGTTCTTTGAGGAATCTCCATGCTGGTTTCCATAGAGCCTGTGCTAATTTGCAGTCCACCAAATGTGTAGGCACGCCTTTCTCTCTGTATCTTCACCAGCATGCATTGTTTTTTGGCTTTTTAACAATGACCATTCTGATGGGAGTAAAGGAGTATTCCATTATGGTTTTAATTTTCATTTTGCTGATGATTAGCGATGTCAAACATTTCTCATGTTTATTGGCTATTTATCTATCTACTTTTGAAAAACTTCTGTTCATATCTTTTGCCTATTTTTTAGTGGGGCTGTTTGTTTTTTCTTGATGATTTGTTTGAGTCCTTTGTAGGTTATGGATGGTAGCCATTTATCCCATGAATAGTTTGTGAATATTTTCTCCCATTGTGTAGATTGTCTCTTTATTGATTATTTCCTTTGCTGTGCAGAAACTAACTTAATCAAGGTTCATTTGTTTATTTTTATTTTTTCTGTATTTGTCTTTGGGATCTTAGTTATAAATTCTTTGTCTAGGCTGATGTCTAGAAGAGTTTTTCCTACATTTTCTTCCGGAATTTTTATGGTTTTGTGCCTTACATTTAACTCTTTTATCCATCTTGAATTACTTTTTGTATATGGGGTTTTGTTTCGTTCTTCTGCATGTGACTCTCCAGTTTTCCATCACCATTTATTGAATCAGGCTTCTTTTCCCCAGTGTATGTCGTCTGCTTTGTCAAAGAGCTGTTGGTTGTAGGTAGATGATTTTGTATCTTGGATTCTCTATTCTGTTCCATTGATCTATATCTCTACTTTGTTACCAGTACCCTACTGTTCTGGTTACTGTACCCTTGTATAATTTGAAGACTGGTGGTGTGATTCCTCCAGATTTGTTCTTTTTGCTTAAGAATTACTTTGGCTATTTGGGCTCTTTTTTGGTTACAAATGAAGAGTAGAATTATTTTCTCTAGATCTGTAAAATATGACATTGGTATTTTAATGGAGATGGCATTGAGTCTGCAAATCACTTTGGTGGGGGGGGGTGTCTTTGGTTTTTAAGGAAATGTACCTTTCAGAGTATAGAAATGTTCAAAAGTCCCCATTGTCCAGGCTTTTGGGTCCCCATGCCAGCCCATCTGGGGTCAGAAACCCAGGTCACCTGTTTTAGGCCGCTCTTTTGGGTGGGCACTTCCTGGTAGGGTTGGGTAGGGAGAAGGATAAGAACAGGTCCTGTCTTCTCCTTGCTTTTGGTGGGAGGAATGAAAAACTGGAGGCTGTCGTAGTGCAATATGATTTGATTTAGCATGGAGGCAGGGGCTACCCTTTTTCTTTCCCCAGTGCTGTCAGGGCTTGCCCAGGTGGCAACCAGAGCAGATCCCGTCATGCCTGCTACACACCACAGCCTGGTGGTAAGGGTGCCCGCAGTCTGTGCACATGTACACATGATTATTATCTGCATCCCTTATCGCAACTACGGGTTTGGCAGGAAGCAGCATGACCGCAGTGGGTTGCACACACTTCGCTGTCCTACTTAAACTCTCACTGTGGTATGGCAGTTGTTGGAACCTTGAGTGGTGGAAGCAGCCTCTGCTAGGAATGGACTCAAACAACAGGCTGACATGTGCTTAATTTGTTATCTCTTTCTGGTTGTACAGCTGGGCCTTTTTCACACAGTTGCACAAAGTGTGATATTCGTTCATCCAACAGATATTTTCAAGAGCCTATCATGCACCAGGTTCTGGGGATACAGCAGTAAAAGAAACAAACTTTGTCTTTAAGGAGCTTATAGTGTAATGAGGGCGACAGACAGCAGGTGCAGTGGTGGTGAGTGCTAAGAAGAAAATAAAATGTGAGGTGGTGCGGTCCAGAGTTGTGGTTGCTTTAGATTCATTGTCTAAGAAAAGGAGAGGAAGCAGCAGGTGTCAGAGAGAGGGGCCACAAAGCAAATGCAGCAGTGTGGGGAGTGGGCAGGTGGAGGAGAGTCATTCTTCCATCGTGGCTGCTGAGTGTTCAAGAATTAAGATGTTGTCGTTGACAACCTTGGAAAGGGTACTTTGAGGGGTTGGAAGTAGGTTCAAGAAGGAGAGGAAGCAAAGGTGGCCTTCAGAGACAACTCTATGCAGACCCTTCATCGTGAGTGAGGCAGTTGCCCAAGGTGCAAGTGGAGCTGAGAGAGCATTGTACAGAGTGGGGAATAGTGCAAGTGTGCTGGCTCAGTAGAAAGGAAAAATGTATTTAATGGAACTTGTCGTAAATAGCCCTGTTGTGTGCTTTAGCAAGTAGCAAATTACCCTGATGGCTGAAGTATAGTGCCCTGGGGGGCCTAGTTCAGTTTTCTTCTTCCTTCCTGGTCTCCCCAGTACTGAAAATAAGTCAAAAGTGTTAAGACACTGACCGAAATACCTATTTCATCTTCTGTCTATAACCTTCCTCTAGATATACAAATGGTTCTGAATCCTGGGGTAATAAACCCCCATTTTGACAATCTGAATCTATAGATCCATCCCTAGAAAAACACACCTACCTCAGAACGTGGCATATTATTACAGGGGTCTTTTGGATTCACTGAAGTCCATTCCTGGAGTGTCCAGGTTGAAAAGCTGTTAGATACATTCAGTAGCCAGCCACTTAGGGGTGTGAAAATCGTGAGAAGAATGAGAGCTCTGTGGCCTTCTTTCTTTTTCTCACAAGTCATGAGGGGGTAGAAATTAATGTTTTGCCATGTTTCCTTGCTACTTAATATCTAGGATAAATATGAATGGATAGGCAGAGTAGCTAAGTTGCTTATCCTACTTGATTGTAGCACATACCTATACAATTTTCAGTGGTTCCCCGGGAGAGTATGCCATGTGTTATGGGCCAGTGATTGTGTTCTGTTTCCCCTCCCTCCCGCCAAATTCATGTGCTGAAGCCTAATCACCAATGTGGTGGTATTTGGAGGCAGGACCTTTAGGAAGTAATTGGGTTTAGATGAGGTCATGAGGAATGAAGCCCCGTGATGGGATTAATGCCCTCCTAAGAAGAGGAAAGAGACACCAGAGCCCCCTCCCCACCATGTGAGGACACAGGAAGAAGTTCTGGAAATCAGGAAGAGGGCCCTCAGTGGACCTCAGATCAGCACCTGATCTTAGACTCTCATCTTTTAGAACTGTGAGAAATAAATGTTTATTGTTCAAGCCACCTAGTCTGTAGGGTTTTGTTATAGTAACCTAAACTGACCAAGACACTTGCTTTGTAATTTTTAGCAGAGCCAGGGAGCCCAAGTTACTCTCCTTATTAAATTTGATCCTTGAGAATCGTCATTTCTCCTGTAACATTTTGTATTAATTTCCTATTGCTACTGTAACAAATGACCATAAATTTGCCAATATAGATTTATTTTCTTATATTTTTGGAGGTAAGAATCTGAAATGGTTCTAGTAGTCTAAAATCAAGAAGTTAGCAGGGTTGCATCCCTTCTGGAGGCTGTAGGGGAGAATCTCTTTCCTCTCTTTTTCCTGTTTTCCTTGACTCACGGCTCCTTCAAAGCCAGCAGCGCAGTGTCTGCAAATCTCTCTCCTTCACATTGGGCCCACCTGGATAACGTCCCCATTTGAAGATCCTTCATTTATCACATCTGCAAATTCTTTTTGCCATGTAAGGTAACATTCACAGATTCTGGGAGTTAGGATGTGGACGCCTTTGGGGAGCCATCATTCTGCCTACCACACATCCATCTAGCTAGTTACACGTATGTTTCTATGTAAGGCTAGAGCAGTAAAATTATTCTTGCTAACGGGTGAGATAAAGTGACTTGCCCTTGGTCATACAGTTTGGGAGTGGAAGAGTCAGCACTTGCATTGAATCCTGGAGTTCTAAATCCAGAGCTGTGTTTTCCCATTCTATTTGCTTGTTTTGTAACTCTCTTTCTCACATTTCAGTAAATGGCATTTGTCAATATTTATGTTCCTGATGCCAATATTCTGGGAAGTTGATGTGCTGACTTGAAATGAGGGAATGTCAGAAAGAAAGTAAAAATAGTCCTCAAGGTGAAATCCCAAAATGAGGAAGAAATGGCCAGTTTATGTGGTTTTCATTTTGTGACCATTTATATTTCTAAGATCCAATACAGAAACAGCTTATTGGCTTAATATCTTATCTGCTGACACGTGCTTGATTTCAATGTTACATCATTTCACAGAGCTTTTGCTTGCCAGCCGGATTACTTGTTGTCATTAGATGTTTGACTTTGACTTTCTTAGCCTTGAAACTGTTATCATGGGTAAAGATTTATGAGGTGTTGCCATGGTCCTGCTACCATGATAGAGTCTCCTCCTCTGCCTTTCTTGCTCCCACCACTCTCCCCCTCCTATTCTTATCTCCAGATTCAAGTGATCTAAACCAGAGACACTTTTTACATGCCTTGGTGGGGTCATTCACTATTTTTAGGGAACTTAGAATTCATGGTCCTTCTCATTCATGCTTTGTGTCTGGAGAGTCTCCCTAGGAAATTCCTTTTGAACCATTCGTCAGGCCCTCATAGCTGTCTGGGGTCTTTCCATACCTTTCTCTATAGATAGATGGTAGAAAAGCAGGGACTGAAGTAGGAAGGCCATCTCTTACCCCGGGAGTTCCCTTTGGTGGGATGGATCACTGCGCTGCTGTTAAGCTTTCAGAACAACTTCATTCTATCTCTTTTGGTTTCTTCCTCTTTAGATACAGACACAGTTGTGGCCTGTATGACCGGGGTGTCTCCTGAATTCCTGTCTCCATCTTTTTCTGTGTTGGAGTTACAGCTTAGCAGAGGGTGCCCTGATGAGAAAGGGCCCAGTCTAGGTCCGAGACAAGAAGCCAGTCTACAGTGTTGCTGTGTGCTGGAGCCCAAGCCTGAGCGATAGTTTTTTTTTTTTTTGAGACAGAGCCTCAAGCTGTCACCCTGGATAGAGTGCTATGGCATCACAGCTCACAGCAACCTCTATTTCCTGGGCTCAAGCGAGTCTCTTGCCTCCTCCTCCCAAGTAGCTAGGACTACAGGCGCCCGCCGCAACGCCCAGCCATTTTTTTTGGTTGCAGCCATCATTGTTGTTTGGCGGGCCCGAGCTGGATTCGAACCCGCCAGCTCAGGTGTACGTGACTGGCGCCTTAGCCCGCTGAGCCACAGGCGCCGAGCCTGAGCGATAGTTTTTATGAAAGGCATATAGCAGCTCATGTTGACCCTAGATTACATTGGGAGCCATGGAAGGAGCCTTCTAAAAGACCTCTAGTGACACGAAGGCTGAGGCTGTCAGCATCAATAGATGTAAGTTACACAGTGCGTGGCAAATGGCTTTACTCCATATGAGCAGTCACTTAGATCTGAGTGTCATGTCCGTTTGCTGGTGAGTCAGATACTGTGCTGATCGTGATCTTGTAGTGTGTTCACCCATTTTCTTTGTTGTCAGTGAAAAGTTCCCATCCACCAGTGGGCTAGACCATGAGATCGGCAATGCCTTTACGGATGGTCCTGTAGAGATTGTATGTAAAACTTTCTTCCTCGTCTTTTTTCCCTTCCCTAATTGTCCTTTTTTTCTTCCAGTCACATTTCCGAAGACACACAAATCCTCTCTATAAAAAAAAGAACGTCAGGCTCAGGGCCTGTGGCTCAAGTGGCTAAGGTGCTAGCCACGTACACCTGAGCTGGTGGGTACGAATCCAGCCCGGGCCTGGCAAACAACAATGACGGCTGCAACCAAAAAATGGCCGAGCATTGTAACGGGCGCCTGTAGTCCCAGCTACTTGGGAGGCAGAGGCAGGAGACTCGCTTAAGCCTAGGAATTGATGGTTGCTGTGAGCTGTGACACCATGGCACTCTATCCAGGGTGACAGCTTGAGGCTCTGGTGAAGTCAGTTAGAGGTTGGCATTTCTCTTGGAGAAACAATCTCATATGCAAAGGAGAAGCCAGCCTGCAACAGGAAGGTTCCAAGGCCAGTTATCTTTCTCTAGGAAAGTCTTGAGGGCACCTGCTACAAGTAAAGCCCAACCTGCATGGCTGGTGTCCTGCTGAGACAGCATCCCCACTCGTGTTGTAAGAAGTGATGCTTCCATATGTTGTAATGTAGATTTCCATAAATGCTGTTGGTGGTAACTGCCTTTTTTGCCTAGAAACCAGTTTTGGGGGGTGGGCCGGGGGGCTAGGGCTGGGGCTGGGTTTGAACCCTCCACCTCTGGCATATGGGGCCAGCGCCCTACTCCTTTGAGCCACAGGTACCACCTTAGAAACCAGTTTTATTCCCTTTTAGTTTTTTGAGGGGAGGTGATCCTTGACTATAATCCATACTGATTTTATGAGGAACACGCTGGGGAATTCAGCCCACTCTTAGAAATGTTCTCTGGCATTGCCTGCACACTGGGAAGTCTAGGCGGCAGCAGTTGTAGGTGTTGGGTGCAAGGGGCATTGGTGTGTGGTATGTTGGTGATTTAAATGGAACTGAGAGAGCCATATGAGAGGAAAACAACTAGGCATTTCCTGGCCAGACCTGTCTGTCACATGGCCTAGCTTATAGGTAATCCCTAAAATCTAAGAACTAGAAGAAATTCCAGTTTGACCCTTAGAATACTAGAATTCGTCATTCCTTTCTGAACAGATGGTTCATCCTTTAAATGAGAATTCTTCAAGATACAAGCCAAATGTTCCACTGGAGACTTTATAGCTATGTCTTTTGAGTCATAACTAGGTGTCCCTGAACTTGCCCCATTGTAGTAGCCAGGTGACAAGGAATTATAAACCAACATTCATTTTTCCTAGATAATATTTGGGGATTTGATTCACACGGTAAGGTTTTCGACTTCTTGTACCTGCTTAGGTTCTGTCCATATGCTCTGTCATTCTCTCCTAAGCAACCCTTCCAGGGCCTCTCTGCAAGAAATAGGTGAGAAGGCCAGAGGGAACAAGATAAATGAATAGCCATAGCTCCTGCTCCAGCTCCTGGGGGATGCTTTTCCTGTTCTTCCCGTGTGTGGAATGCTGTCGTTGAGGCTGACTATCTGCCAGCAGGGTGGGTTTTGATGTCCCCAGACCCAGCTCCATGTGTACACTGTGTAGGTCTTTCCATTGGTTCCTAACTGTATGTATCTCCGCTGAGCCTATTGTGGTCTGCAGTAAGTGCATAGGAAGAAATTTGTTGGGTATGTGATTGGGATTCAATCTGTATGATTTTTGAGATAGACATATATGTATTTTCATAGGTTCATTGATTTTAAGTCACATACAATTCACAATTTAATAACTCTTTAAAACCAAGACATGCCATAAAATCATATCTTAAAATAAAAATGGGCAGGATGTTTTTTTACCCTCTTAGAGGTTCATAATGGTGCCTCTTACAATTGATGGCATCTTAGAGTCCACCAAATATATTATGTAGGTTCAGCTCATTTTCTACTTTTTTCTTTGATGAATTTGTGAATTTCTTTGACTAGGTAAATTGACTAGCAGGCCTGAGTATGTTCGAGCTGTGCTGGATGTACCTGGTAAAACGGCCACCACACATTTCACATCGCTTTAGACTGCCAAGAACACTCACTTGTCCACCTTTAGTTGAGCTATAAAACAGTTCTGGATGGTAGGCAGGGCACTTCTCAAATATTAGCATAAGAAGCTTGTATAAAACCACCTGGCTAGCAATTGGGAAAGCGTGTTTCTTCTGAGACCTAGTGTGATTTTTCTGATGCCTCATTCAATTGATTCTCTTTCCTACATTCCAGTTGATACAGAATCAAGAAATGGCAAAAGTATGTTGGGAGTGGAATATACCATGAATAAAGAATGGAGATTACGGGCAGCACCTGTGGCTCAGTGAGTCGGGTGCTGGCCCCATATACCAAGGGTGGTGAGTTCAAGCCCAGCCCTGGCCAGACTGCAACAAAAAATAGCCGGGCATTGTGGTGGGCACCTATAGTCTCAGCTAGGCTCAGGAGGCTGAGGTAAAAGCATTGCCTAAGCCCAGGAGCTGGAGGTTGTTGTGAGCTATGACACCACAGCACTCTACCGATGGCAATAAGTGAGGCTCTGTCTCTAAAAAAAAAAAAAAAAGGAATGGAGATTACTACTTAGATCTTTGTAGAAGGTAAAAATTGGGACTTCTACCACCCAACAGAAGAAAATGGCTAGGCACAGGGTTTCAGATTATCAATATGAAATACAGACAATGAAAATAAAACAAGTATGTAGATTGCCGTTGATAAAAGGAAGTGTGTAGATATAAACGGCAAATTATGAATATCTGGCAGATAGCATTCTGGGGAGATAGTGGCTAGAACACACGTCCATCTCCTTAGTTCCCAGTGCCAAGCATTTATTTCTTTCAGCCAAGCCAGAAGGGCTGGGGGTTGGGGTGGGTGGTCATTGTAAGGCCCATAGGAACTTAGAAAGGCTGAGGTCCAGGAAACAAGCTAAGAGAAGTTATGAAGAAAGAGATACAGAACCTGGAAGATAGAACCAAGACAATTAACATACAAGCAGTAGGTGTATTAGAAGGAGAGAAAGGCAGTGGAATGATGTCTCAGTCAGGACTGGCTGGGACCAGGTTACATTGCTATCAGAAACAGTCCCGCTTAGCTCAATACCTGAACCCCATGTTACAGCAGGCAGTGCAGCTCAAGAGGGAGCATTCTGCACACTACTGTTCTTCAGGGCCCTAGGCTGACAGAGGCTTCATCTCTACGCCTGCACCCCTGATCACTACAGCAGTACAGGTGTGGTGAAGCATGCACTGGTTCTTTTTTTTTTTTTTTTGAGACAGAGCCTCAAGCTATCACCCTGGATAGAGTGCTGTGGCACCACAGCTCACAGCAACCTCCAATTCCTGGGCTCAAGAGAGTCTCCTGCCTCCACCTCCCAAGTAGCTGGGACTACAGGCGCCTGCCACAACACCCAGCCATTTTTTGGTTGCAGCCGCCATTGTTGTTTGGCAGGCCGGGCTGGATTTGAACCCGCCAGCTCAGGTGTACGTGGCTGGTGCCTTAGCCCGCTGAGCCACAGGCACCGAGCCATGCACTGGTTTTTAACATCCACCTAGATGTTGGCCCATTACTTTTGCTCACATTTCATTGGCCACAGCAAATCACAAACCCACCCTTGACTTCAAAGAGAACTGGCATGGGCAGTTGTTCTATATACGTGGAAGGAGGAAAGCTAGAAATATTTGGTGAACATCACTGATGACTTAATGCTAGGGGAAATGATGAAACATAGCGATGAAAATTCCCCTAAAGAAGGAAGACTTGAGTCTACATATTGAAAGATAAAAGTGATGAAAAAAGATACATCTAAGCATATCCTGGTAACATTTCTGAACTCTTAGGATGAAGAGAAAAATCTTTCAAGTTTTCAGGCCGAAGGAACAGATTATTTACAAAGGAAAAAGAATCACACTGGCACCAGATCTCCTAATGCAATACCAAGAAGCTAGAAGGTGGTGGAATTTCATCTCCAGACCACAGAGGATAAAAAGAATGTAACTCAGCTCAGCGTCTGTCACTCAGCGGGCTAAGGCGCCAACCACGTACACCTGAGCTGGTGGGTTCGAATCCAGCCCGGGCCTGCCAAACAACAATGATGGCTGCAACCAAAAAAATGGCCAGGCGTTGTGGCGGGTGCCTGTGGTCCCAGCTACTTTGGGAGGCAGAGGCAAGAGACTTGCTTGAGCCCAGGAATTGGATGTTGCTGTGAGCTGTGATGCCACGACGCTATCCAGGGTGATAGCTTGAGGCTCTGTCTCAAAAAAAAAAAAAGAATGCAACTCAAAAATCCTGTGTCCAGGCAAGCTATATATTCAGCTGCCAGAATTAAAGAAAGGTATTTGAGCACATACAAGGATTCAGAGAGTGTGTCCCCTGCTGCCTTTGTCCTCACGGTGCCTGGATGCTCTGCCTTCACTGTTCTTATAAATATGTCAAGGTGTCTGCTCACCTGTCGCCTCCTCCACGGCCTTTCCTGACCACTGTATCTAAATTAGCCCCCACACCACAACACAGCTCACTGCTTGACACTTTGTTCAATGTTTTATTATTAAAATTTCAAACAGAAAAGTTGGAAGAAGTGTAACTTATGCATCTTATTTTTTGATGCATTAAATTTTTTATTTTTTTGCGACAGAGCCTCAAGCTATTGCCCTGGTTAGAGTGCTAGAGTGCTGTGGCATCACAGCTCACAGCAACCTTCAACTCAAGGGTTTAAGCGATTCTCTTGCCTCATCATCCCAAATAGCATAGTTGGGACTATAGGCTCTCTCCACAACGCCCAGCTGTTGTTTTTGGCAGGCCTAGCCCGGATTTGAACCCGCCACCTCTGATGTATATGGCTGGCGCTTTAGCCACTTGAGCTACAGGCACCACTTGATGCATTAAATTTTAATGCAGACATCAACGTACTTTTAAAAGTTTCAGGATATATATCATTAACTACAGTTCAGTATTTGTCCTTTGGTCTTTTTTCCTCATTGAGGTAAAATTTGCAAATAATGAAATCTCAAATTTTGTGTATATTTGGCAGTTTTTTTGTTGTTGTTTGAGACAGAGTCTCTAGCATCATAGCTCACAGCAATCACAAACTCCTGGGCTTGAGCAATCCTTTTGGCTCAGCCTCCTGAGTAGCCAGAACTATAGGTGTGTGCGACTGACTACACCTGGCTAGTTTTCCTGTTTTTAGTAGAGAGAGGGTTCTTGCTCTTGCTCTGGTCAGTCTCAAACTCCTGAGCTCAAGCAGTCTGCCCCCCTTGACCTCCCAGAGACATGAGCCACAGCACCCAGCCTGAAATCTCAAATTTTATTAATATTTGGCAATTTTTTTTTTTTGTTTGAGACAAAGTCTCACACTGTTGCCCAGGCTAGAGTGAATGGCATCAGCCTAGCTCACAGCACCCTCAAGCTCCTGGATTTAAGTGCTCCTCCTGCCTCCAGATTAGTTGGGACTACAGGTGCCCATCACCTGTAGTGGCTAATTTTTTTTTTCTACTATTAGTACAGACAGAGTCTCACTCTTGCTCAGGCTGGTCTCGAGCTCCTGACCTCAAGTGATCCTCCCACTGTGTCCTCTCAGAGTACTAGGATTATAGGCATGAGCCACCATACCTGGCCTATATTTGCCAAATTTTGACCAATGCATGCACAAGTGTAACCCACATCCTCATCATGAGGTCGATCACTCTCATCACCTTGGTAGATCTCTGCACCCCCACTGCCTAGAGATAAGCACTGCGCTGATTTTTTCCACTATAGACTAGTTTTGCCTATTCTAGAACTTTATATAATTGGAATCATAATATGTTGACTTTTGTGCCCTTTACTTGGCATGTTTTTGTTTGTTTGTTTTTGGTAGAGACAGAGTCTCACTTTATTGCCCTTGGTAGAGTGCTGTGGTGTCACGCAGCTCACAGCAACCTCCAACTCTGGGCTTAGGTGATTCTCTTGCCTCAGCCTCCCAGGTAGCTGGGACTACAGGCACCTGCCACAATGCCTGGCTATTTTTTTGTTGCAGTTTGGCCTCGACCGGGTTTGAACCCACCACCCTCGGTATATGGGGCTGGCGCTCTACCTACTGAGCCACAGGCACCACCCTACTTGGCATGTTTTTAATATTCATCTATGTTGCATGTGTTAGTAGTTTGCTGCATTTTATAGCTGAGTAGTGATCCATTTTATTCCTTGAATATACCATAGTTTATTTATCCATTCTGTTAATGGACAGTTTGGCTATTACCAGTTTTTGCTTGTTATAAATAAAGCTGGCATGAACATTCATATAAATGTCTTTTTGTAGGTATATATTTTCATTTCATTTGGGTAAATATATACATGAGAACATGTTTGGATCATGGGGTAGATATATGTGTAAGTTTGTTTTATAAGGGAATACTGGACCTTTTCCCAAAGCAGCTATGTCATTTTGTACTCCCTCAACAGTAAGTGAAAGTTCCAATTGCTCCATGTCTTCACCAATATTTGGTGGTATTAGTCTTTTAAATTTTTTTGTTTGGCATTTTAATAGACAGATGTATTAGTGTTCTCCAGAAAAACAGAACCAATAGTGTATATGTATATGGGTGTGTGTAAAAAGAGATTTATTATAGGGAATTGACTCACATGATAATGGACAAGTTTAGAAATCCCACAATCTACTGTCTATAACCTAGAGACCTAGGAAAGCCAGTGGAATAGTTCCATCCAAGTTCAAAGGCCTGAGAAGTAGGAGAGTTGATGGTAAAAGTTCCAATTTCGGATAAGAAGACAGTGTCCCAGCTCAAGCAGTCAGGAAGAGAGAGGGAAATCTCCTTTCTTCTGTCTTTTTATTCTATTCAGATCCTCAAGGGATCAAATGAGACCTACTCACATTGGGAAGGGCGACCTGCTTTACTTAGTCTACCAGGTGAAGTGCTAATCTCTTCTAGAGACACTCTCACAGCCATACCCAGAAATAACATTAAGTCAAATATCTGTGCACCCCATGACCCAGTCAAGCGAACACATAAAATAAACCATAACTTGGGTGGCACCTGTGGCTCAGTGAGTGGGGTGCCAGCCCCATCTACTGAGAGTGGTGAGTTCAAACCCAGCCCCTGCCAAACCGCAACAAAAAAATAGCCGGGCGTTGTGGCGGGTGCCTGTAGTCTCAGCTACTCGGGAGGCTGAGGCAAGAGAATAATAGCCTGAGCCCAAGAGCTGGAGGTTGCTGTGAGCTGTAATGCCACGGCACTCTACCGAGGGCAACAAAGTAAGACTCTGTCTCTTAAAAAAAAAAAAATTAACCATAATAACAGATATGTTGATGTATATACACAAACAGGTATGTTAAACTAGATTTAATTGTGAGTGTGACTGTCTTCTGATGTCACAAACTGCTTTTAAGAAGTTTCTTGGCTCCTGGGGAAACAGGTGATTCCCCCCACCCATCCAGCCCTAGTAGAACAGTAGAGGGTGAGTTCATGAAAGAGATGTAGGAAAAGGCAAAAGCCAGAACTCCCAGGCGTTTCCCCAATCCAGAACGTTCTCTAGGAGAGACTTACTTACACCTCAGCAACTGATAAATTGTTTGTTGGTTTTCAGTTATTTCTGTGAGAGAGTGTGTGTATGTGTATCTTGAGTGTGAAGAATGTGATACCTGCAGTTTAGGAATGTAAAAAATCGTGTTACCCCTGGCTCTTCCATTTGTAATAATTCCACTTAGTAAAATTAATTCAGTTAAGTCGCATTTTATTGGCACTAAGCACCACAAGAGTGTAATAAGGAAAGGCTGAGGCTAGAATCTAGGAACCAAACAGGATGCTCAGTCAGGCAGGTGCTGTCTGAGCTGCGAGGCCAAGAGGGCCCAACCTAAGCCCCTCTTCCCCCGACCTCCTGCCTGGATGGCGTGGCTTCCTGACCCTGGCTGCTGCTTTTGATTCTCCCACCTTTAGGTGATCCCAGAGACAGGCAGAACTGGGGCAGCCTTTAAAATAGCGCACCAGCATGGGGAGGGAAGGGGCGGTCGGGGAGGGAAACTGGAGCAACATGCCGCCAGCACGTGGTCCTGCCCGAGAAATCAGGTCTTAAAGGAGAAGTTTGCAGCTATGGAAAATGAGAAGTGTATCGGTCCTTAGAGCAGGAAAATTCTAATTTATATTGCAAGATAAATGTTGTAGTAGATTGGAAGGATGCTGAAATGCTGGCCAGTTACCCCATCTTTCCCCACTTACTCTGTTGGTGTAATGTAAGGGCCTGGGAAAGTCCTACCAGGTACCCTGACCCAGGAAAGTGTGTGAGGCACGTGCCCACATGAGCATCCTGGAGTCAGTGTTGGCTCACCTAGTGGTGGGCCTACCCTGACATTGTGCATTTCCCTTTGACCTGGAGTGAGAGGTTACTGGTGGCAAGTGCAGCACTCTCGGGAGCTCTGGTCTCTGGAACAGCAGACAAAGGCAGAGAATCCCCCATTTAAAGAGTGCTGTGGAAAGACAGGAATCAGCTGGGCTCCAGCTGAGCTGATGACAAGGGAAGGAAGAGAACCCAGGTCTCCATTAGAAGTGCTCCCTTGGCGGCATGATGGGGAGCAGAAGGGACCCCACAGCAGCGTTCACTTGGTAGGGCCCACCCAGTGCAGAGTTGGGCCATTACAGACACATTCCCCTCAGTGCTCGGTCATTTGATCTTTTCCTTCCTCTTTTGGAGAGATTGCCAAAAAAAGACAAGGAACCAGGTTAAGTTCACTGCCTCTGCTTAGTCTGGTGGGAGGAGGTGATGGCTAAAGGTGAGCTGGCAACACACTTGGCCAGCAAACCTGAGCTAGTTGGTATCTCCCTTCACTGTGTCGTGGCAGATGTAGCAGACACAATCCCTCTGGGGCACGGACCAGCTCAGAGGCTCGGCCCTGTGGGGATGGGCAGAGTCTAGTCTCACAAGCAGTTAGGCAGTGTCCAGTCAGGGAGTGTCCCAAGGACTCCACCTGCCCTTTCTCTTATTCACTCTTCCCAAGTGCTAATGAAAGTCTCTTAGGAAATTGGACAAAATCACACGTAATGGGTGACTTTGAAGGCCTTTGGTTTATCTTTATTTGCAGGACTGATTTTATTTGGTGTGAATTTTTTTCCAAAATGGAATCAAAATTTCCTGGATACTTTAACCTTCAGATAGCTCTTAAATACCACACAGCATTTATCATTCCAGAGGGCTCTTGATGCTGAATTGTGACTGGACAATTATAAGAAAAGACTGGGGGCAATCGAGCAGTAGGACTTGTCCAGATCATTGGATGACCTTTCAAGACAGAAAATGGGGATGTTGGTCTTTTCCCCTTAGCTCTTTTCTGTGTCTTTTGTCCCTCTTACCTTTTGCCCTTTATTTTCCATCTAAAAGTTAATTTGCAAATTCAGCATCTTACACACCAGTGCTGAAGGCTCAGGGCCGAGTGGAAAGCAGAATTCATGGCGACACCTGTGTCTCAAAGGAGTAGGGCACCGGCCCCATATACTGGAGGTAGCGGGTTCGAGCCCAGCCCCGGCCAAAAAGAAAGCAGAACTCTATCTTCCATGTTAACAGAACTCTTGGAAGAAAACTGTCCGTTGTTTCAGATTATCCAGAACCATGGGCATTTACAGAGAAATGGCTGGAACAGTGTGGACATTTCAGAAATTAGTATTTGGTGATTATTGATGTTCAGTGTATTTGTGTTCTTTTTGCCACATAACTCCCCCTCTTGTGCTGGTCAGCTGGCGAGCAAGGGTTGCCGACGTACCGTGCACACTCCCTGGGTATTGGGCACCAGCTCTGGCTCTTTCTGGCCACGTTAGCCTTGAACAAATCATCTTCTGGGCCTTGATGTCTTCGTGTGTCACATGGAGTTAATGATAGTGCCTACCTTCTGTTTATGTTACAGAGAGCACATGTAAGGTAAGCACAGAGGCTGTCCTCAGTAATGACTCAACAAATGCAAACTATTATTTACTAGCGGGCCGGAGTAGGTGGCGTAGAGGTTAAACAGAGACTGTTGTTCCCACAGTAGTAGGGAACATGCCAGTAGTGGTGCTCTGTGCTCTAGAAGCTCGAAGGAAATAGAAAGGGTATCCAGCAGTGAAGGGCAGAAATGTGGCAGCCGGTGGCCCCTGCACAGCGGAAAGCAGAACTGTGCTGAGGCTCCTGCTGGTCCATTACCTGAGTGTTTAGTTCCCCTAAATTCTTCCCTCACCTTCCTGTTGTTTCCTCCTTGTTAAGTGCTACTAAGAGTGATGACGATGATGGTCCTGCATTTGATTTGCTTCTTTTCAGCACACTTTCATTTTTCTTAGCTCATTTAATCCATGCAGGAGTGAGGTAAAATCCCCCATTTCTTCCTTTCTTTCTTTTTTTTTTTTAATTTTTGGGGATTCATTGAGGGAACAAGAAACCAGGTTAGACTGATTGCATTTGTTAGGTAAAGTCCCTCTTACAATCGTGTTTTGCCCCCAAAAGGTGTGGCACACACCAAGACCCCACCCCCTTGCTCCTTCCCTCTCTCTGCTCTTCCTTTCCCCACCCCTCCCTCATTCTTTCTCTTTCTTCTCTCCCCTTCCCTCACCCCCACCGTGTCATTAATTATCCACATATCAAAATTGAGTACATGGGATTCATGCTTCTCCATTCTTGTGCTGCTTTACTAAGAATAATGTGTTCCACTTCCATCCAGGTTAATACAAAGGCTGTAAAGTCTCCATTTTTTTTAATGGCTGAATAGTATTCCATAGTGTACATAT